>APFE031590794.1:187206-268362 GCA_000404065.3 Pinus taeda | reverse complement strand
TGTTCCTAAGCCAATTGCATAAAAGGGATTTACTTCCAATTTGCTTGAATGAGTATCTAGTTGATTGCTTAGAGTTGGAAACTTGGCATTACCTTGCATTGCAAATATGATAGAGAAAATAGAATAGAAACTATTTGCTTTTGATTATTAGAACTTACAGCCAAATTTTTCTTCCCTAAAATTGTTTTTTGTCATTTGTTTGTAGCATAAGTTATAAAGCCACTAATGCCCTAAACTCTGCATATACAGTGCTTGTATCCTGCAAGTCTACACCCGGAAATTGGTAATTAAGTGTGTAAGATTTAAACCAATAAATTGACCAACATTTGTGTTCCTTGTTGTTTAACTTGGTTAATTCATGTCTTACAATTTTGTGATATCTCTACAAGAAAGTAAACCAACAAGTCAATTTAATCAATGTCAATTCATTGCTCACTAAGGGAATGTTTTTTTCACGTCAAGCGCCTACCTATGGAAAGAAAATTGCCCATGAGTAGCACTTCGGAATGTTCAACATTCATGCAAAAGAAGAGTGTTATCTTCCATTTTAGGTCTGCACTTAATGCAATCCCTAAATAATCATGATTATAAAGTTTTTCTGATATAAATCTACATAGATGTGGGTCAAAATATTACAAACATTGATAATTAATAACATGGAATCCTATCATCAATTTCAATGCTAAACAGGGGTTTGTCGAATCTTATAATTTTTTGCATTAAGATGAATCACATCAGTTCCTCATTTTCCAAAGAAGTTAGATAAAAATATCATAGTGCACAATGAAGCAGTGTCAAATTAGTGGTTCAGGTCACTAATTGACAAGAGGAGGGATCATCTACAACACAAATGACATGAGGAAGGCATCAAAAGCATGGACAACACCATGATTTCTTATGTAAAGGAGACAAATGTGTTGGTTGGTATGGACATATTTTTTATTTGTGTACTTTATAAAACTACAAACTTGTATTTATGTAAGCATTGAAGGTTATAGAGTATGTACAAGAAGCATAATTTATTGGTTGGTATGGATTTAAGGGTTTATTTGTTTACAAGGAGAAAAAAGAAACTACATCCTCTAGAAGTGATTCATTATGTCCATCTAAACAAAGATATGATATGCAGATCCATGATGGAAAGATAATAAATTCACACAAGCATCCAATGTATCAAACATTGACACTTGAATATGCAATACCAAGCTTTCAAGTGGTATCAGACCTGGGCATGGTCAAGTTTGTAATCTTCTTCAAAAATACCAAATCAGGTTTCAAAATTCCAAATAAGGGGTTTGATTTGTGTCTTGTTTGCTTCATGTTTTTAGAACTCATGGAAAAGTTGGTTGTGCAATTGGTAACAAAGTTCATAATTGAAGCATTAGAATAACTAAGAATGCACGTTTCAGGTTGACTTGGTTCAAAAGCAACAGGTTCAGAAAACTGCAGATCAAGATGCTATAAACCCAAGAGCTTCTTTCTTAAATATGAACACCGTAAATAAAATTAGATTTGTTTTGATCATATTACAGATCTAACATTTGAGAATATATTTGAAGAACAATTTAGATTGATGTCTAAGACACTAATTCATTCCCAAATTGTGGTGTGTATACAACATTGTTACAGCTTAGTCTGCAGTATTAGACCAATTATGTGAGAAAATACAAAAACATTGCAATAAAAAGAAACAACAATTGAATTTGTTGAACAATTACAGAGCCATGTGAATTAACTTGACATTCCATGTCAAAGTTCAAAATTTCATGAAACTTCAGGAGAGTAGTGGCATATAATTGAACTTTTACTTTTGCATTGATGAGAGCTCAAACATTCCTCGGTGCTCATCAGGCACCCATATTTTTAATATTGCACTGATGAAGGCTCAAACTTTCCTCAAATTTTGCAGTCACCCATGTTCTCAATGTACCTAGAGCCTTCTGAAATAGCCCAACATTCCATGTCAAAACACAAAGTTTCATGAACTTTAAGAGAACAGATTATGTCCATGAACATATTATGAAAAAGGTATTTTTATAGCAACATAACAATGGGTAAACATAAATATACTTATCATATGATAAAGGGCCACCTGACAATGCCATAATAACCTAGCTTATCTATTCTTTGTGCATACCTCATTGATTTCCACTAGCGTTGAAGTCCTTCTGTAGATGATCAGTCATGGTAGAAGATGATGCTTCTCCACTTATTGTATAGTTACCTAGAAAAATGTCAAATGTTATCGCAAAGAAATTTTCTAGAGCATCAAGGTATATGTGCACACACAATGAAAGAGTGTCAAATGTACCTGGCATGGCAAGTAAGGTTGGATGGTTTTGCATCTCCCTTTGGTCTTGGGTTATCGCCATGGTTGGGGATTGTTGCATTGCTGTAAAAATAAACATACCACATGTTAAAGAATTGTGATGATTAAATACTTAAATCTAAAATCATGACTCTATTCAACACATGAAACTAACCTGGAACCATAGAGACGACATTATTTGATCGATGATGTCCTCCCTTATTGAGGTATCGAAACTCAAATGGTTCATATTCTGATGGATCAACATTTAAATCAATTTCCAAACCATTTTTTTTTCTACTGCTTCTTCTTTTCTGTGTGGGGCTAAGGAAACTCTTCTTCCTCTTCAAAGATGGATCAAGAGATTCCAATCCAGGTGTGAAGTCAAAATCAGTAACGTGCAAATTATTGGCTTCATCCAACATTTTTTTAAGCATATCAGTCAACTGGATTGTCTTCGCCAAATTATTAGGAGGATTATCTAAAATGAGATGTGTATAGCTAAACAACTCCTCCCTTGCCAAATGAAGTGCCTCGGCATCTGCATCAACAACATTTTTGGCCATAAGAGTAGCATCAACATCTTTATCATGGTTTTGAGGCTCTATATTGATCTCAGGTGGGTCATTGCATATGTTATCCTCTGCATGCTGATGAAGCAGTGGATTTGAATTATCCGATTGGAAATACAACCAATTAACCTTTATGGCATGCTTGCAAATGTTTCCATGGATAGACCATGGACATTCACATGTTATAAAATCCTTACGATACCAGGTGACAAGGTATTTTTTATCTCGATCTGTCTGACTTGTCACCCAATAAGCACAGGTTATGTTCTCATGAGGACAACAATTAGTATCCATAATTTTTCTTGCTCGTTCCACTGATGATTCTAGCTGCTTTTCTCTCTTCTAGTTGTTTAGAAATCCTTCTTCTTTTAAGATTTCCTTGAACCGATAACAAGGTTCAACTGTTGTTAGTAGCATATGCAATAACCAATCCATCCTCCGGGTACATTTTTTCCTTCTGTCAGATAGAAATGTTGTTTTTAGGTAACAATGGTATGACTCAACAACATTATTGGTCTCCTGATTTGCATGAGGAAACTCCCGACAACCTTTCACCCACATACCTAATTGCAAATAGAATGATGTCAGTCTCACTATATCACCTTTATAAAAGAAAAAAATGCATATAATATGAAAAAAAAATGTTTACTTACGAATCTTATCTCCAGTGACCCAATTCTTGTTGAAATAGTCTAAGAACTTCTCTTCATCTGCAAACTTGATAAAAAATTGATTGATTGCATCTTCCACTTCATAATTGAGAGTGTGTTTCATGATGAAACCTAACTCACTGAACATCTCTTTGGCTTTTATGGAACTAGTTGCCAACCGATTGACATTTTTCAACCAAGTCCAATGCATTTTAGTGTGGTATTTTTAGAAAAAATGCAAGTTTGGTTATATCATGACAATGTTAAAGTTACCTCAAGGCACTGATTTCAGCCAATGCATCATCAACCATGAAAGCATTGACTTTCCAATCAGGACGGGTTTGGAAACACTTGCGCATGAGCTGCTCCAGCCATATTGCAATATCATATGATGTGTTTCGTGATGCCACGGCCCATGCAACAGGCACCCCGCTTTGTTGTTCATCAAATGCCACGACTGTATACACCTGATACTATCATTTTCAACATTACATAAATTCAAATACAAGTTATTAATCATTTTGAATGGATACAACTTAAATAAATATATTCAATAAATCATTGGCATCTGACTTACCCCATATTTGTTTGTGTTAAATGTTCAATCCATGGCTATTAAGCTATTGTGCGATAGCTTGACCATTGTCTCCAACATCCACTTTGTTTGAATCCCTATTATAAAAGGGACCTCCACACCATTGGGCTTTTGGTAAAAGAAAAAATCTTCCCGATGCTTTTGATACCAAAGGTTTACACTCATTTCATCCTTTTTGTGAAGTTGATAATTTCCCTTCTCCAACCTATTATAAATGTTTACAATATCTTTCCTGCATAAGAAGAAATCTCTATCTCGAACTTCCACATCGATGTCAACATGTCTCTTAATGTGTGTTCTATAAACTACATCAATTGGCACTCCCGAAAAGAAACAACTCTCTACATATGCAACAGTGTCCCTCGAAAGCTTTGGCCTAAGCAAGGCCCTGGTCTCACCTGAAGTGTCACATTGACCATGACAAGCCCAACCTTCCCCATCTTCATGTTCATACATATTGAAAGTTAATATTTCTCTATCAGGAATTTCATGCATAACTTTCACAATAAAGTGGCATTGGCAACCCCTCCTCTGCACAAATGAGGTCCTTCGTTTAGCTGAAAGATTTCCTCTTTTGTCCTCTGGGCCAAATGAACAATGATAACTAAACCAAAAATTTAAATTGTTAGTACATACAAAGAAAGATAACCGTGGTTTCAAAAGATCTAAACAATATATATTTTAAATACTCAGATATCATATTGCAATGCAGCAGTAGATATTTCTTTTGGTTTACCCTTTGTTTTTTGTACAAATTTACATGGAGCAATAGGATTTTCTTCCTCTCCTTTGATAAAGTTAGCAACTCGTTCTAACGGGATTACACCAACACGATCAATACCATTGTTTTTTGTATTTATTTCTGCCCAAACCAAGTCTTTACTAGAGAAAGTCATTTTGCCTTTGAGGTCTTGCATCTCAAGATCCATGATATATTTCCATTTCTTTCGCTTGCCCATTTTGAACTAATTTGGTGAAACAATATGCAAGGACATCAAAACCAAAATTTCAATATTAGCAAGTTATTCAACATATATATAAATATAAAACCTCTTTTATGCTTTTTTTGAGGTCTAAAATATCAATCACTCAATAATGACAAAAATAAATAGCACAAAAGGATGCAAAAAGTTTGGGATGCAAGCATTTTCTTTAAGATATTGCTTCTTGCCTCATTCACTTTCAACAAGGCATTCCTTAAAGGAAAGATTCCTTTGAGAACATGAAAAAATGCAATCCAATGAATGTTGGCCATGTTTTTTTAGGGTCACCATTCGCTAAGCAAGACTAGACTTGAATGAAAGGGCTTTCTACAATGTACATTTACATCACAACTCTACAAACATGAATCAAACAAGACACAAATCAAACCCCTTCACGTCACCACTCTTATGCTTTTTGATTGGCATGCGAATGAAGACTACTACTCCTCTCATTGTTGTACTTGCACCTCATTTTATATCTTCTATTAGCTAGACACTTAGATTTAAACTTGTCTCTTAGTTCTTTATTGTTAATTTTTGGCAACAATTCCTTGGTTGCTTGAGAATATTCCTGCAAAAGTGAAAGGTTGTTCGACAAGTATAGAGACAAGATGCAGTGACTTTCCAAATGGATTGCCACCAAAGAGGAAGACTGCACATGATATGGACTTGATTCTAGGTGTGACATTGCCAATTCAAGCACTGCACAAGAATTAGGTGATGCCTTAATAATACACTAAGCCCCCTTCATATGAACTCTGAATCACACTCCCATCAAAATCCACCGGTAAAGCTTCTGTCATTTGGAAAGCACTTGAACAAGCGTTCCCTCTGCTGGGGAATGGGTTGGCATGGAAATTGGAAATGGAATCAAAGTTCAAATACAAGCTGAGTTCAAATACGAGCTGACCCCTGGGTCAGATGTGCAGGCCAGCAAGACTCCCAGATGCATTGATCAATTCATTAGATTTGGAAGGAATTACTATTTCGCTGATGCTACAGATGCTACCTCATCCTATGTATGGCATCAGGGATAGAAAAAGGTTGACAGTCCAAGTCTGCAAGGGGATAATGGCTCTAAGGTGGTATTCCTATATTTAGAGACTACGTCAGAGTTCCATCAGGTTAAGAGATAAATAGGATATGTTAATCTGGTCCAAAACAGTGTTCAGGGTGATACATGGATGTTGGAACACTTGGGACAGAAATCTATGTTTCCTATGGGAGGTCTAGGTGGGTATTTATGATGGTGGAAATCTATTAAATTTCCATGGAAGAATCATCTTTTCATGTGACTAGCCCTTGTAAATAAGAACCTGACATGGGGGGTCTTGAAAAAATGAACTTGGCATGGCCCTAGTAGACGCACTCTGAGTAAAACTGAAGATGAAAGTTGAGTATGAAACCATCAGCCATTTGCTTATCCACTGCCGCTTCTTAAGAGAAGTACAGGCCAATTCTTTGACTCTGAATAGAGGTCTAGGTCACTAGCAAGGAAATAATGTTGAGGATTGCTTGAAACATTGAATGGAAGACAAGTCTATTAGGGCACCACCTTGTGTGGTCTCTTGGGCCAAATGGCTAGCTAGGAATGCTATGCTATTGCAAAACAAAGGAGTCCGAACTTTTCAGGTAACCCACTAAATGAGGTACACATAATAATAATAATCTATTTTTAAAGTCATAACCTAACTTGTCACCAAATTTATATGGAGGGTTGTGATCAGCTAGTCAGAAAAGAAAAGAAAAACAAACACCAAAAAAAAACCTAGAATAATGGCAGAAGTAAACATTAACAAATTCAAAGATGGGTGGTTTTCGTGGGGCCTGTCAAGGAAAACTTGGAGTATGTGGGGGCAGGAGGCATACTATTTATTCAGGAAAACCGTATAGATTGATTTGAAGACTACACTGGGTGAAGGTACCATTAACTGTGGAGAGATGAACTGTTTATGGTTCTTGTTAAGGGTTGCTATTGACAGAGGGGCAACACAATTGCAGATTTATGGCGATTCCAAACTTATTATTGTTGATTGATTACAAGGTGATAATGAACTTCACAAGTTTGCTACTTCTAACTGTATATGCAAAAACAAAAGAATGAAAAGAATCTTCAACTATATCTCTTTCACTCATGTATACATAGAACTAATTACCCAGTCTGATGAGTTCTCAAAACAAGCTTGGGATATCATACCTTTAGGTACGCTTTACTATTACATCTACTTGCTACAGTTTGTCTTTGTTCAGTGCATACAATGGATGATAAGTCATTGTTATATGACAAAGTGATGGAAGACTTTCATGAGGATTATAGAATGGTTATTTTTGTCAGCCAATATGGTTTTATTGTTAAGAAACTAAGCTCATGTCAATGTGTAGAAGAAATGTAGTAGGACTTTTATTGTAATTTATCTTGAATATGTATATGTAGGGCTTAAATCGATGAACAATTATTTTTTAGGGTGGATACATTGGAGATCCATAGTTGGTTTGACGTTAGACTTAGACATACTGCATATGTTGAGTGCTGCCATACACATGCTTATGTGCATTTTCATTTTTCCTTGAAACAAAACTCAAAAGGGGTAGGGTATGTATACCTGCATAAACTTTAGCAGTTCTTTTTAGGGTGGATACATTGGAGATCCATAATCGGTTTGACATTAGACTTAGACATAGCACAGATTTTGAGTGCTGCCATACACATGCTTAACAGGATTAATAATAGAAAATGGAAAACTTACGACAAATCCATGTCAAAATTAAAATTTAAGAACAAAATACATCACTCGAGGATGAACCAAAACAGACCCACGTATGAGAAGGCCATGTCAAGGCCAAGCAAGCACTACCCGGATCAATTGGCATCAGAGAGGCCTCTGCCTCATCATGAACCAGGCCGGGATGTCCTTGGATTTTGCACAGAATAAAGAAAACACGAGACCTACTTGCAGGATCAAAGGAAAACAGGCTTTTTAGCAGGTCCTTCAAGTGGTTTGGCAAAGAAACAATGACTTTTTGAGAGTCAATGCGGAGTAGCTATAAAATACGACATACGAAAAAGTGAGGCAATGCAATGGGAGCAAATGTTATTGTACTACCACCACACAAAAGTCAGTAGAACAACGGAAATGTTGGCTATGAGATACAAACAAGACTTCAAATAGTAGTCTGCACTGTACTGGCTTTGATTTTTTCCACAACTGTATGACTGAAATTCACTGGTTTGTATCTCATGGGAGCTGTAACTCACCCAACATTCAAATAGTATTGTTTGCTTCTTGATTGTTTGTATTATTATTGTCTGTTCTGATATTGTTATTGGTCTTCTATGTCAGTAGATTAGGTGTTTTGTGTTTGTCGATCTGGGTAGATGGATGGGAGCGATCCATGGGACTGGAAGGAGGACTCCTTCTTATTGGATGTGGATTCGCCATTGGGTTAGGAATTCTTGACTGCTAATTTCATAATGTTTATGGTATTTCGTAGTGCTCTGTTTGGTTTAATGACTTACATGCAATCTAATTTTGTGCGCAGTTCTATCTCAGTCTCTCTGGGATGAATGGACTCAAAACGAGGCAGAAAACAGAACTTTATTTACATAGGTAGACTAGGTAGACTGATAGCGAAGGCTTCCTATTTGGAGGGGGTCTGATAGCGCTTAAATTACGATACTATTGTACTCTTCTATTCCCCAACCGAACTGTGTGACAGTTTGTCAAAACCTGAAGGCCCTTACTCTGCATATTTAGTTTTTCAGTGAAATTGCAGGAAGGTGACAAGGAGCAGGGTGCGTTGTTCTAATTGAAATTATAAACGAGCCGAGGGATACTTGAACGAGCGAGTTGAAGAGTACCTGGGTGGTGAGTTGCAGAGCGGAATTGCAGAGAGGGAAGCGTCGGGTCGAAGAGTAATGTGAGTGAGCAGCGCGCGAATGACCATTTCGAACTGGCCATAATACTCGCGGCATGAATTCCAGCTCGTCCCCGATCGGTCAGGGGATGTCAGGCGCTCTAACTGCATTCAGATCTTTCGTCAGGGACTGATAGGGAATGTCAGGACTGTCAGGGGAGGGTGGCGGAGAAAGAGGGTGGCAGAGCTAGGGGATGGTGGCGGAGGGCAGAGAGATTGCCGGTGGCCAGAGCCAGACGATTTTCTGGCCGGTGACAGAAAACGGGCCATTCTACAGCCTAAGTAGACTACTCCATAATATTATACTTCGGGGTTGATCTGTCAATATTTTCCGTGAATATAGTATCTCACCTATAAAAAAAATTATTCAACATTTCAAATTAAGAAATATAATATTCATTGTGTTAAATATAAATATGAGTAATGTAATATTATACTCAAAAATATTACACTATTCCATTACTTATTGAGCTACTTTAAACTTCAATTTCTTATACTCGGGTATTCTTGGTATGTTTTGAGATTTTAATAGCTAAACAAAATATGATATTAAAAATGAATCGACAATTAAAATGTTAAGAATTATATAATATTAAAAATAAAATTAATATCGTTTTTGAAAATGTTTGAATTTAATTTTTAATATTATATAAGTCTTAACATTTTAATTGTCTATTCATTTTAATATCATATTTGTTTAAGCTATTAAAATGTCAAAACATACCAAGAATAACCCGAGTATAAGAAATTGGAAGTTTAAAGTAGCTCAAATAAGTAATGGAATAGTGTAATATTTCGAGTATAATATTATACATTACTCATATCTATATTTAAAAAATTAAATATATAAAAAAAAATTATATATTTAAAGTGAACAAATGAATTTTATATTTTATTAACTATATTAATAATAAATAGATATGAATTTAAAAACAAAACATTAGTTATTGTGAGAAAGTTTTAATTAATAAAGGAGATGGATTTGAAATTTTATTTACGAAAGTGTGAGAAAAACATGATGGAGCGGGAGAAAATATGTGTGAAGCTAGGGTTGCAAGAAGAAGATTAGTGTTGGGCACCATGGAGGGGCGAGAGGGGCGAGTTCCACTCCCTCTTATAAGCAGGCAGTTTCCAGTCACTTCAAGAAGCCACTGGAAGCTAAAACCAGAAGTTTAGGAAAAGGGAAACAAGAAAATAGAAGCTCACAGGAGCAAGAAGACAAGCAGGAAGAAGTTATAAGAGAGAAGAGAATATAGGGAGACAACCAAAAAGTTGCTCACAGAAGCCAGATAGGACCATGTAAACCTACGGCGAGCATCACACCCAGAGTGGTGTTAAGTGATCCAACGCTACAGGCGCATAGGCAGCACATGGCTACTCATGTTGTGATATGTAAATTCATGGGGTTATGGCCTATGAAGAAATCTTTAAATTCTTGGATAAAGAAGCATTGGAAGCCCAAGGGAGAAATAGCTACACCTGGGATCTAAGGGTTCTTCACAATCGTTTTTACAAACTTAGAAGATAGAGACAGGGTGTTTGAAGGAGGGCCATACTTCTATGCTACTTCTGGCCTCTATATGAGGCCATGGGTGATGAATTTCATTCTGGAACGAGAGACATTCACTTCGGTTCCGATATGGATAAGACTCTATTCCCTACCTCTAGACTATTGGCAACTAGAATCATTAAAATCCATAGGCAATAAACTACGGCTTTTTTTAAAGATATCAAAGGCCACACTGCAAGGAAAATATACCTCCTTTTCCTGTATGCATAGAAATGGACCTTTCTAGAGCACTACCGGACGAGATTATTCTAGAGGTCTATGATGAAGATTGGGTTCAGATGGTGGACTATGAGCATGTTCCTTTCTGATGCTGAAAATGCCATGAACATGGGCACGTCTTTAGAGACTACCCTTTAAACAAAATCAAGAGCAGTGGTAAAGCCACCACTGGGAAAGATATAGAAAATTTTACCAAAGTGGGAGGTAGAGGTAAAGAAGGGAGAAAGTACTAGAAGAAATTCAATGAGGAAAAGCAGATTGGTCAGAATAGATTCAAGATATTAGAAGAAGAATATGGGAATGATATAGAGAACTAGGAAATGGAAGGTAGCCATGTTGAGAAGGAAAAGGAGGACAGCATGGAGGATAGAACTGAAAATAGCCAATATAAGGACAATCATCCAAGCACTATGGAACTTGACAGGGACCAAGAGATGAGCACAAGTGAAGTGGGAACGAAGGATCATGAGCTACGGGATACCCTTGAAAGGGAGCATCTCAATCTGGAAAAGGTCCTAGTGCAGGGACAAACCAAAGGAGTGGAGTCATTACCTCAAGAGGAGTTTAATAGAGTGCAATAGCTATTCCTCTAGAGAACTCAGGCAAAAAATGTGGCAGTCAAAAGAAATCATGATAGTGAGGACAATGGAGGGGTTAAATCAATGGAGGCAACATTGGGACAGGCTCCCAAGCACCGAGGTAGAAAAATAGGAAGAAAAAAACAGAATGAGCTACTGATAGAATGTGGAAAGCTCATGATCAATTCAGGTAAGATGAAAGACCTTACAAGTTACTCATTTATAAATATTTCTTAATGAAGCTTACAACTTGGAATAAGAGGTCTAGGTAGTAAGAGGAAACAGAGAAATCTTAGTAATAGAATGAAAAATTAAAAGACAGACATGGTATTTATTCAGGAAACAAAATGTTCATTAGAAAAAATAAGAAAAATACACAACAAATGGCTTATTAAGTATGAACATCTAGAGGTTAAAGCAGACAAAGTAGCAGGGGGAATTCTAACACTGTGGAACCCTATGAGATTTGGAATCCTAGATGCCGAAGCATCCAGGAACTATCTATCACTGGTCATTCAACCTTTGGGGGACAAGGAAGTTTATTTGATCACAATTGTTTATGGTCCACCAAAGCCGGATGACAAAATCGGGCTCCTAGCCTCACTGGAGGAGCTAAGAGAAAGACATTCGGATATCCCATGGATTCTGGGAGGGGACTTGAATATGATCAAATCTCTATCAGAAAAAAAAGGTGGAACTAGATTAATAGGCAAAGATTCCATAGCTTTTCAAAATTTCTTAAACAATATGGGACTAGTAGACACAAAGACAAGTAATGGTATCTTCACCTGGAATAATAAGAGGGGAGGAGTGGCTTAGGTGGCATCGAAACTTGACATATTCATTATTCGGAGGACCTTCTATTCATAGGCCCTAACTTATCAGCCATGATACTTCCTTTTGGAGGCTCATATCACTCGCCTATTCAACTTGAAGCTTCTTTTATAGGAACTCTGAGAAACAGGCCTTTCAGGTTTGAAAACATGTGGCTTACCCATCTGGACTTCCCCAACAACATTAGAAAATGGTGGGCAGAAGATATGTAGATTCAGGGTACAAAGATGTTCCTACTATATAAGAGATTGAAATACATCAAACACAAGCTTAAACATTGGAATAAGAATGAGTTTGGCAATATCTCCGAAGCCAAAACAATAGTCGAATGACAACTACAGGAAATAAACCAAAGCATGATCACAAATGGTTTCACTGAGGAGAGTAAGGGACAAGCAGACCATCTACAATAGAAATGGGAGGGCTTATATATGTAAGAAGAGATATTCTAGAAATAGAAATCAAGAGTACAATGGTTAAAACAAGGAGATACGAATACAAGGTTTTTTCACAAGTCCACCATGGAACATAGGGCTCAAAATAGGATTACGAAAATCAAAGGCACTCAAGGAAAGCAGCTTAATACTCACCAAGAAATAGAGGATGCTCTGGTCCAACATTTCCAAAGCATAGCAGAGCAACCTCCCATGGACAGAGCATAATTCATCAATGACTTCACAAAGCACATTCCCAAGCTATTGATGAGAGAAGACAATTTTAATCTGAACAAGCAAGTGAATGAAGAGGAGGTTAGTGAAGATATTAAAGAAATGAAAAATGGGAAAGCTCCAGGTCTAGATGGTTTCAATGTGGATTTCTTCAAAGCCTGTTGGGATATAGTTTAACAAGATATACTCGATGTGGTGGAGGACTCAAGGAAAAAAAAAATTGTTTTGAAGGCACTCAATACCTCTTTCCTATCCTTGATCCCAAAGCAGGATAATGTCATGACACCGGATAGATTCAGAGCCATAGCATTATGCAATGTGGTGTACAAAATTATTTCCAAAATAATTACAAACAGGCTTAAGCCCCTTCTTCCTACTCTAGTGTCTGAGGAGCAAACGAGATATGTGGAAAGCAGGAAAATTCTCAATAATATCATTCAAGCTCACGAGGTGGTTCACTCACTTAAAAGCAATAATCAGGTAGGTATGATCATTCAGTTTGACGTAGAGAAGGCTTATGATAAGCTAAGTTGGGCATATATCATGGAAGTACTAAGAGAATTTGGCTTTGACAATAACTAGATAAGATGGGTGATGGCCCTTGTAACCACCTCAAGCTTCTCAATCCTGCTTAACGGTTCACCTTCCAGAACCTTTCAGCGCTCAAGAGGACTCAGACAAGGAGACCCGCTTTCACCCTTCCTCTTTATTCTCATGATGGAAGGGCTAGGTAATGCGATGAAATATGCCAAAGTCGAAGGCAAAATCCAAGGTCTTAAACTCATTCTGAATGGGGAGGCCTTGACCCATCAACAATTTGTGGATGACACCATGTTGCAGTGTATACCAATTGTCAAGGAAGCTCAGGCCTTCAAGAAAATCTTGAACGACTTTGCTAAGGTTGCGGGCACAGAGGTAAGCCTTAGAAAATCAAAGATTTTCTTTTTTTAATATTGATATTGAAATTTAGAGAAACGTCATCAGAATCCTAGGATTTCAAAGAGATATGCTACCCTCCAAATATTTTGGGGTGCCTCTGACAGACAAATCTCTGGGCAAGGCAGTGTGGGAGCCTGTTACAAATAAAATCCAGGAAAAAATATGGGAATGGACAAATAGGTCTCTGAATTTAGCAAGTCAGCTAGTTCTCACAAGAGCTATCCTTAAAACTATCCTCATCTTCATGTTTTCAGCCCTTCCAACTCCAAAGGGAGTTGTGCAACACATTAGAAATATCCAAATAGATTTTCTTTGGGGTAAAGGGGAAGAGAAAAAGAAATGGGCATTGGTAGCCTAGGAAAAGCTCTGTAAACCTAAGACATGTGGAGGTTCAGGACTTGATGACCCTGAAACCCTAAACACAATCATGGGGGAAAAACTATGGTGAAGATGGTTGAAAGAATCAGTTCCCCCATGGGCCAAAGTATGGAAACAGAAATATGAAAAAAATTGGCAAGAAAAGGATTACATTAGAATGTCTAGGATCATCAAAGGCTCACACATTTGGAACAAAGCTTGGGAGAATAGAGCCATTATTCAGAAACACAGTTTCTGGGAAATCAGAGATGGAAACCTTGCTTGGTTTTGGGAAGATAATTAGAAACAAGAACCCAAACTAGTTAAAGAAGAATTTTCCAATCTCAAGAATGATACTGATGACAAAGGGTTACTCAGGGTAAATGATTTCTAGAAGCAGGATATGAGCGAAAGTAAATGGAGAATATGGAAGAATTTGGTATACAGTGAGGAATCCCCATTGAAAACCCAGGAAAACGCTATTACAGCCATCTTGGAAAAGAGAAACATTATGATATCAACATCTTCAGACCAAGTAAGATGGGGTAAAAACAATGAGGGAATCTTTAACCTCAAAAATGCCAAGAGAATAGCCCTAGGGCTTGACTTCCCAAACCTTAATATATTTTGGAAGGACCATTGGCAGAACCAAATCTGGATGAAAATAAAATTGTTCATGTGGTTAGTGCAACAAAAGAAAATTCTCGCTTGGGAAAACCTTAGGGAAAGAGGGGTAGTTGGTCCATCTAAATGCCTACTATGTTAACTACAAGAAGAATCTATGGAGCACCTACTCAACCTATGCCTTTTCACCTCCACCCTATGGAATTGGGTGGCTTCAATCTTCAGTAAAACAAATAGGGCCATTGGCAGCATCACCAATACTTTGAGGAATTGGAGGAAACATTTCTCTGAGAATGAAATAATCAACAAAGCTTGGGCTTTGATTCCAGGATTTCTAATTTGGGATGTTTGGAAAGAACACAACAAAAGACTCTTCAAGAACAGGTTTGCTTCATCCTAGACCATCATGGCTCAGATTAGAAGATAGATCAGAGAGACTGTAGGAATCCTCATAAAAAACCCTTCTGAGAACCCTCCTCAAGAACAAGAGATGCAGATCCTTCTTCAGCTGGAGCTAAAGGGGCTTTTTCACTAGGGTATAAACAAGTCTGTAAATCATATAATAGTTTTTAAGGATTTCTAAAAACCTCCCCCTATTGGTTTTTTGAAATGCAACATAGATGGAGCCTCAAAAGGAAACCCTGGTATGGCTAGTTATGGAGGAGTCATAAGGGATGAAAAGGGATTCATAAAATCTTTTACTATCATTTGGGGAATGCCACTAATAACATGGCAGAGCTAATGGCGCTTAAGCAATGCCTCAAGATCTTGAGGGACTCAAATTTAAAGAATAGCATTATTGAAGTGGATTCCGAGTTGATAATTAATTCGGTAAAGAAAATTTGCAATGGCTTAGCACCAGACAAGGTATTGAGACATTGGAGGTTACTGCCACTTTATCAATGCATTCAAACCCACATTCAAACCATGAGAACCTTGAGTTTCCTTCATGTGTGCCGAACAACCAATAAATTAGCGGACATATTGGCAAATGAAGGAGTACTCTGCTCCAAGAGCTACATGAAATATGAATGGACAAGGACTCCCCAGGGACGATTGAGGGAGGAGTGTGATAGAAAAGCGCACTTAGACAGGGAGATCTATCAAAGCAAGGGAAATCAACTAGATAAAGAATGACGGAAACTAAGGAATTTGGTCTATAGGAGGAAACAACTCTGGGTCTACACTAATAATGAAGGCCTTTGGTTTTTTTGGGGTGGGTAAATGCAAACAGAACTACTTATACCTTAGGTTCTTGGGTGTGAAAACTTATGTAGGACAGGTCTTAGCACTGGCCCAAAGTACTGTCCCATGTCTTCAACAGGACAAGTCTTCGCAGGGTAATAGGTGGGCAGGTTGGAGAATTAAAAGATATCTTATGCATTTCGTGGAGCAAACAACGGGCACAGTTAACAACCCATATGGACCCGAGTACTGATTAGACTATGTGTGAATGAGGCTTCAGGTCTGCAACTGGTGTTATCTTTCGCGTTTCTTTAGGATTTTCTCACATCTCATGGATTTTTGGTAGATGAAAATCCCGTGAGTTCTATCCCCAGGTGGACCCGATATGACTTTAGAGATAGTTTTGAATTCTCTTCGGGTCTGATTAGATTGTTAAAGGGTGTGATAGTTGAGCTCCTGATATTCCCCTCGATCGTTAGATCTATGGAATCATATCACATGGTCAAGGGTGGTTGGTAAAGTTTTGTGGGCCCTTTGCCCGATTTGAGAGTCTATGGCTTGGTTTATAGGGTATTGTGGGGCCCGATTTTCTTGTGGGCGACAGTGCCGTGGGTTGTGAAATATTTTTGTAACTTTTTTGTTAAATGGAATACTAGAAGGTAATACTCTTGCTTAAGCAAAAAAAAGAAGTTTTAAAGTTGTGTGTCATTTCTTTTTGTAATATCCATTCGAGATTTTTATTGATATTCAAAAAAATAAATACAATTGATGTTATTTGTAACATTATGTTGACTTGTTAACTATTTCTGAAATTATTATCCTCATAAATCTAAGAGTTACGATTATTTAGCCATACAAAAAATACCATAGTTACTGGAAATTTGATAAATTGACTATACAATTGATGACCATTGACAAAAACAGTAATACTATGGTGATAGAAGAAACGTGACATAAAGGATAAAAAGAACATGAAAACACATAACAAGAACTCTAGATAGTAGAAGAACATAGGTGGAATGATTCATCAAGAATGATTAATGGTTGGTTTGGAGATGAATTCCCATTTACCATATTGGCTGGTGTAGTGTTGATGACCGCTTCTCCATTCTGGGGTGTTATGGAATCAATATCTAAATCTGAATTGATGTAGAGCTCAATTTTGTTCAGATGAACTGCAATATCATCCATATCATATCTAATATGCTACATTGTCCTTTGAATTTCCTCCTAACCGACAAATGACTTATAATTATCAACATGTTTGTCTCTCAATGCCATGTGGAGCAGAGAGTCCATCTGTCAGTATGAAAATATTGAGTGCGGGAAATATATATTACGTTTTCTACATTTACCTGGGTCTGGTACCCACTTTGTTTTCCTTTCACATGCTTCATAACTTGAATGGTACAACCTTTCACCAAATTCTTGTGCTTTGAAGGATTGAATCCTTTCGAACCTTTAGAGGCACAACATCAAAAAAAAATTCCACTGACTCCCAACCAAAGAGACAACATTATCTGGATGAGAACATCATAGATGAGCCTCCCCTTCGATTGATGAGTCATGGTCATGGTGCCATTAGACATGAGAACTTGTAGTAAGTCTTAACAATAAACTTATGGGACAATCCACAATAGAATTTTTGATGGATGGTTAGGTAAGTCTGTGGCACAAATCACCTAATTACCACAAACCAAGATGCAACTAGATGTGAGAAGGACCCAATATAGAAATCATCCGAGCACCTATAACAATGAATGTTTTTACCAAACATGAGTCTACACAAATTAGGGTTCATAACTAAAGACAAATTATCCTCTTGAGATGTCATAAATATCTCCTAGACAATTCGAAGGCCCACAATATTAAAACGAAATCGAAAATGAACCATTGAACCATACACTGACAACCAATATTGGGTAGTTAAAGGATATGTCAGAAGGTTTGAGAGATTATAAATCGTTTAAGGGGAGTACTACAACCAACTAAAAAGAAGGCCCAGATGAGGAATAGTGCATAAAACACATAAAATACATTTGATGTTGTCCCTTGACCTCACAACTCTTTCATTTATAGGGTTTGAGTGAAAATTACAGACAAGAATCCATTCAAAGTAACCACCACCCATGAATATATCCAACGACAAAACTTGCACTTGGGTGTAGCACAAAGAACACATACCAAAGTTACACCATATGTATTTAAATGGCCTAGACTAACCGCATGACCACCCTAGGCCCAAATAGATCGACAAATACCTGCTAGATACTGGGCACAAAGAGAATTGATACGCATAACACTTTTTTGACTTATAGGTAGTAGGGCCAAGGTGATTAGGTTGTTAGCTCACTAGAATCCTTGGTCTGAAGATGGAGATGAGAAAAACTTGTGAAAGAAATTGACAATGAAAGACATAATCTGCTAACACATGCCTTGAAAGAGTTAGAACAATATGGCACCACCCTAGAGACATTGGTTCTATTCACAAACCTACATTATCAATAGAGTCTATGTATAATAATGCCAACGAGGTTTGGTTAATCCATGAATCGGAATAAGGCCTATGCCATACATTTTCCAGACGCCAAGTGTTAAACCTTAGACTATGTTTCTCATGCCAAAATACACCCATAATTTGTCTATCATAAATGTAGGACAAT
Organism: Pinus taeda; assembly: GCA_000404065.3. Taxonomy (NCBI): domain Eukaryota; kingdom Viridiplantae; phylum Streptophyta; class Pinopsida; order Pinales; family Pinaceae; genus Pinus; species Pinus taeda. The sequence goes on along the minus strand of APFE031590794.1, from coordinate 249,702 downwards.
TTCTTGTTAGGGAAAATCCACTCAACCTACAATCTCCCACAAGTTTCTTCCTCCATTCCTGCTTCAAAAACCTCAACTGAATGCTTGATGGTGTTCTTAGAACCAACTTCCTTGTACGACAACCTCGTGAAATAAATGCCACAGATAACCCACCATATGACATCCTTGAATGACACCTTTTTCCTCCTCCACACATCAGGGATTATGCACTAACTGGGTGGCTTGGCACACTCCTCTAGGGTTGCCTCCACCTTCGCCACCCAAATGCATTTCATGTCACTCATGATCATTCTATTGCCCGTTCGCCAGAAAAACGCCATCCTGAGTTTGCCAATGTTTTCTAGTAAAAAAACACCCTCATCGGGGAATGATGAGCTTGTACGTCTACTTTGATAGATTAATTAATAAATGTACAAAAATAAATATGAAGATTCCTTTCATCATGATATAAAAAAAGAGCATATAGTTGCTAGTAGTGACATTACACTATTTGTCACTAAGGATATGATTAAAATGTAGCTAGTGATGTAAGTTAAAGAGCCAAATTATGAGAGTATTCTATTTGTCACTAGGGATGTGATTAAAAGCAAGACAATGGCGTGAGCTATTTAGAGCCAATAATTTGGAACTTTTTCAACTGTGGTTTAGTTAGACCTTCACAACATTTCATTATGGCATTGGTTTACTTGTTGGCACTTTTTCAACCATGGTTTAGTCAAATGGTTCACAACATTACATTATGACATTAATTTAAATGTTAGATGTTTTTTTGGTTCATTTTTTTTGGAATCATAATTTTTAACAATATAATCAATCAAATGATTTTTCAAAACCCTTATTGATTTATACACTCAAAGCACATTTTATTGATTTATACACTCAAAACATGAAATACCCCTCGGTAAATGTGTAAACACTTGATTTACTCTGTAAAGTTACTTGGAAGGCTATGGACCATGTTAAAATCTCATAAGGGAATATGTTATGAACATAATGTTTTAATTCTAGTAAAAAAAAATAGTCAACCATACAATTATGGGGAAATTAATGTTTTATTCAGTTTCATATTCCATAATAGTTGAATATAGTTACAGGAAGAGGCATTTGCCTGCCCAACTCCTCTCCTTAGAGATTTTACATCTCAGATGGGAAAAAGGAAGCCAATAGGGGATAGACATTACCTAAGGCAACCTTTTAGGAGTGATATTGTAAAACGGGACCTCTAACAGGACATTGTATAAGGATGCAGGACACTGTTAGATATAAATTTCTTGAGTTGTTTGACAAGTGGAACTTTATCTGAAACCATAGATTGAAATTTGTTGGGATAAGGTGGCCTTGCACGAACCTATGAAGATCAATGATTTGAAATAGTTCTAGATATGAAGCTGGCTTGGGGGGGGTTTCAATAGAGGTATTGATACTCATAGTTGGGAGGAACATTCTAAGCCATGTAGTTTTATGACTGACTTGTCTAATTGAAAACAAAAAGCCAATACGTATAACTTACCATTCTAAAATGTTATTTACTTTTGTTATTATTTCTAAGTGGTTTCTATATGACTGTGCAATGGAAAATGGTGAGAAATAATTTTATGTAAGCTACATTATTTAAGGCTTTCAAGGAAACAAATTAGTTTCATATTTTGTTATCTTTTAAGTAAAATTGTACTTGTGCAAAAGGGTCAATTCGAATACTGGAATTGAATTCGGCCAGTTAGCGTAGCACGATCCCTGTTACATTAAAAATAAAAATTGTGTATAAGGGTTAGTTCCAAGCTGAAGTCGTCTTGGTCAAAGCTCTCCTAAAACAATCCTTGTTAACCCTATTTAAATAAACATAAATTTGGGCATTAATATAATCTTTGTCAAACCAACAAGCAAGTACTACCAACTAATTGTAATTAATAATTACAACCAATTAAGAAAAATAAACTTGATTATGGCTAATGAAAACTATCATAAATCACCATATAATAGTCGATATTGTGTGATTGTAACAAATACCATAAGGTACGCATACTAATTGAAATACATGAGAACTAATATGGAATTGTTACAACAATTTTGGTACAAGACCACATGCATAATTATATACCAACTGTGACCCAAGCTCGAATTACTACTTCTCGATTCTTTAAAAAAAAGACTTGAAAGAAATATATATATGAGGAGAAACATTACATTTTGGAAGAGTATGACTTAGAAACTTCTGAATGAAAAAAAAAAAAAAAAATTACCTAATTAGTGATATGTGCATGCAAGAGGAACATTCGTAATGGAAAAAATAAACAACACACAAACCCTCATTATAAGTTTTTGGCTAGGGTTTACAAACCTAGTCCCAATCACTTATAAAAGATATACAAATTTCAAAGAAAGAAATATTTCCAATTAGGGTTGGAAGTCATGTTAAATATTTTTCACAGCAAAATAGTTATAAGTCAAACTTGACAAGAACTAGAGTTCTTTTACAAACCCTACGAAAATATACTCGAAAAACATTAACCTAGGTGTAATTTTTAGAAGCCACAAGGGCCTTCAAAACTATTCACTCCCTATAACCCCAGAGTAACTAATAATTTAAGCAAGCAACAAAAAATTCGAGAACCTAGATAAGGGTTTGGTTGTTATCACATTGGCTTGCAAAAAAAAGAGCCAAGGATATAGTTATACGTTTTTCATATACCCAACCCTGGAATGAATGTATGCTAGGAGGATGTAAATCTTCCTTTGAGAGTAGAGTCAAACTTAGGGAGAATTCTATAGCTACAATAATTCAAAACAAGGTTGTAGAATTACCTGTGAGCGGCGGTGAATGCCCCCCATCCCTTAAGAACCCTGTGCATAACCAAATTCAACATTAAATTGGAAGAAGAAGGAAGGTATTGCTATTATTTGTCATGAAAAGGAATCATAGATAGTCTAACTTATGACTAGTTACATCGTGGTTCCAAACTTGGTGTTGAGGTTTAGACCAGGTTACCCTCTAGACTACAACTTTTCCCAAGATATAAGAATAGTCTGAACAAAGAACCCGATAAGAGTTTTGATCTACAATAGGTAAAATAACTTATAAGCACATGCAGTAGTGCTGGAGATAAAATAAAAAAGGTAAGATAATAATTTAAATTGTTAAAAATTGCACATGGCAGTGTAACGATTAAGAACTGGTTGGAAGGGAATCCTTGTAGTTGCAGAGTGATTTTCCTTTTGAAATTGAAGTTGGAAATGAACTAGGGTAGTGCAAAAGGAGTGAGGTAGTTTCCTTCATAACTCCTCTCACCAACACCGTTGGATCTAAGCCCTAGATCCTATGTCATTGGATCAACCAATGCATAGTCCAAGGACCATAGTACATCAGCCACATCCATAATTCAACAACTAGACATCGATAATGTTCCAGCAAACTCACATATGAACTATAGTGTATAACCCATCATTAATTGAATTCCTAAACTATACCATGAGAGTGGTATTCTATTAATCTAGTAAATAATTGTGTGATTCCAAAAGAAAATCATAACCCACACCGATGCACAAACTTCGATTCTAACAATGTATATGCATAATGGTAAGGATCATACTTTCGACAATGAGATACAGATAAAACCAAGAGTAGCTTGTACTCTATGGAATGATAAATTTATAAATGTAAGTAAGTTGGAACTAGTGCCAAAAAATGATAATAATATATATTGCTTGGACCTGTTTTGATGTGTTTTCACATGGGATGATTTTATCCACATTAATGTTGAAATATTAATAATAAATCAGTTCTACGTTAAAGTAAAACATTTTTTTGTTTTTTTTTTTTAAATTTGAAGTTAGGGGAGACGTTATAAGTGGTATCAGAGCTGAAGAGTTGAACACGGTTTCCTGTTTAAGGGAAAATAATAACAAGACCGTGTTATGTTTCATAGAAAAGAAGAATTAGAAATGTGGTAACAACCTCGTTTGTAGAACCATGTTATGCACCCTTAAATCAAATATTGAAAGTTTAGGTGCAACTAAATGATTAACACCAATCCATATCCACTATGTTGTTTTAAAACAATGCAGAATAGAGGACACAAATCACCAATTAAGAGATGGCAATGAATAATAAACCAAATAAATTTCTATATTATCAAGCCAAGACAAAAGAAGTGAAAACTATTATCATGGGAAGATCGAAGTAATTCCATTACGTGAGATAAGTTATCTAAATACTAATAAATGCATTGTTGAGGGCATCTTTACCTACAAGAATTGATATATTAGATTCTTACGAGAAAAAACGATTGTTTGGAGGATTTATTTAATAACAAATGATAATTAAGTAGATTATATCTCATCACTATTGTATGACGAGAGAATTTCATGATCCCGAAGGATGAGGAATCATTTGCACAAACGAATTAGATGATGGGTACATGAGTAAATTAGTAAAGTAACATTTCCTATACTATAGGTGTGTGGGAGTGTTGTATGTGAGATCACCCTGAAAAGTTGGGATTATCTACATGATAATTACCTATTTCGATATGTAAGACCCTTTTGTTAATTTGTAAAATTAATATGTAAGACCCTTTTGTTAATTTGTAAAATTATGTTTTGACACATAATTCATAAGATTAATATTCATTAAGATGTTTTAAATTGAAAACCTAAATATAGATTATTGAGAATAGAAATAGGGATAAAAAGGGGTAAAGGATACTATTGGTGCTAAGTTGAATAATACTTAATTATTACACTAGATAAAATTGGAAAGTAATCATTGGATTGGTATAAACTACCTCCTCACACACACTAGATGTTGACCAATAATCTAGTGGAGGAGGAAAAATTAGTGGTCAATAAATTTCTGAACCCTAACAAAAGAGTAATCTCACTTAGGTATGGGACGCAAGTTGGAAAAGAAAGGAAACTATAGAAACAAGGTGAAACACTCACAATAATGAGTGCATTGCACATTAAAAGAACATAATGGAAACCTAATGCAAATTAAGCAACAATAAAAAAGAGAATATACACACAATAAAGTGTAAATAGGAACTAGAAAAGGGAATAAACGGGGTTGAGGACCCTGTATTACATAAAGAAAATATATGGTGTAGTGGTATACCCAAGGAGACTGACTGGGCATATTTAAATTTTGTAAGTTTTGAATGGAGATACTGAAAGATTATAATTACAATATAATTTATAAATAGGGGTCAATTGGGGTTATATTGAGTGAATGGTATAAATGGTTAGGATCCATTTTTCCAATTTAGCACTCGTAAGTGCAATGATGGATTTTGATAGTGTTAACGATACACAGTATATGGAGTACACAACATGGTACCCGTAAGGTAACAATATATCATATATATATATATATATATAATATAAATATATATATATATTGAAATTAAATGTCAACAGTTAATTCAAACTATGAACAAGTCCAAACTAGTAATATCCTTCTGGTACGAGTAAGCTTGGATTTTAGGACTATTGGGGAAGTTGTAAAATAAAGAACCTTCCTACCTAAAAGTATTTTCATTAAGGGAGTCACTGAAAATTCGTTACAATAGTAGAATAATTGGTTCAAACCATCTGCATGGAGATTTGCCAAATTCAAATAATTAGGAGCTGGTTCTTGTTAAGAAACTAGCTAAATGAAGGTAACTTGTGATAAGCTATCATATTAAGCTATGATGGAAAGAGAATTAGTCTCACAATAGTGAAGTGAACAACATATTTTATATTTCAAGTTAAAAAAGACATGATAAAGGTATCTAAGTTACCTAAAGGTAGTAAATAAACATTGAGGTGCCTCGAACAATGTTGTTGATACTCATAAAGATATCAAATTTACACAAAATTTAGTAATTACAAAGTAAGCAATATTAGAGCCATTTTGAAGAATATGGGGATCCACTAGGAGGGAAATGTGATGGCCCCAAATATAGGAAAGGAATTTATATAGCTTTCAAATTTCATGTACCTGCTGGACATAGAGTCTCAAGATTGTTGTGAGTTATAGACTCATGATACTAAATCATGGAGTAATTTGCTAATTGGTTTATTCTATAACTACCTCACAATCATAAGGGTTAAATCTCATTGAAATCACAATGAAAAATTTGTATGATTAATTAAAATAATTATTAAGTTCGCTTCCAATAAAGGTTTAGTCTCAGATGGGACAACAATTTAAACATGAATAGATGCAAGCTAAATTCCATAAGAAATATAATAGAATTATATATATACTATATATATAAAATATATATATATAATAATATATTAATATATATATATATTATATTATATATATATATATATATAATATATTTAAGGTCAATTATATACCCATAAGCACAAGAGAAAACTCTTAACTCGCTCATTGTCAGTCTGATGCTTTCTCTTTAAAGTTTTGGAAGATAGAATAAGATGGAAAAGGAAAAGTTTAGGAAAATATGTATACATATATGTATGAAATAAGATACACATGACAATGAATGTGTATATTAATACTATGAAGAGTCTCTTCCTAATGTGAATGGAAGGATTAAAAATGGATATAAGTAGGAAAAAAAATATGATTAGAAATAGGCAGATGGTTGAGTAAGTAACTAAGGAAATGTGGCATAGGAAAATTGAAAAATATGATAAATGTTGGTAGCAAATTGGCAGAAAAATTACCTATTTCTATTGACATGGGAAGGGAAGCATGCCATCAATCAATATTGTTATAAGCCATTTTGTCACATTTGGTCATTAGGTCTACAAACCAGATCAATCAACATCCATGAACATGTTCATTAGGGGAATTTTGAGGTCTAAAATGCGCCTCCTAAGAAACATGTACAACAAATAAACTTTGAAAGAACCAACAGGATTCAAGGTGATGATGTAAACCGTGGGGGATGACTCACCATTTTTGGAGTAAAAAAATAAAAATATTAAAAAATAATAAAATAATAAAACTACTTTTTCAACTCATATTTTCAACTTATCTCCATAATATTTTACTGAAATTTCGAGCAAGAGTACTCATTGGATGAAAAATTTAATTCCTCATTTAAAGAGTACCCATGTTGCATACTTTTGATGGACCCTACTATAAGAAAAATGAGAAATACATGAAAAACATGATTACAGTCACGTTTTTCATGTATTTATAATTTTTGTGTAGTAGGGTCCATCGAAAGTATGCAACATGGGTACTCCTTGGATGAGGAATAAATTTTTTCATCCAACAAGAATTTTCATTTGAAATTTGAGTAAACCCATAGGGATATAAGTTGAAAATACGAGTTGAAAGATTAGTTTTCTCTTTTTTCCCTCTAAAATTTGATTATATAATATAATCTTATTTAATTATTTCCACTATCGTTTTATACTTTCCTTAGGAGGCCCATTTTAGACCTCAAAATTCCCCTAATGGTCATCATCCCTTCACAAGGCCCTAAGCATGACCTTTCCAAAAATTTTGATTTTCTGGGATTAATTGCTCAAAATCAATGTTTTAGGCCCCAATGCACCATGTCCCTTTAACCACCTGTTTTCAACGCTAGTTTCTCCCTTATGCATCAATGTTGTTCAACAATTGTTTCTCCTTTTTTGTAGGTGTGTTGATTCTAAAAATTTGGGAAAATAAAAAAATATTCTGAAGCTTCATCTTTCAGAAGCTTCAAAGGGTTATTTAACTATTTACCATGGATAGGAATTTGAACCCTATCTGATTTTACCTTAGAGACTTCACCTCTTATCCCTTGAGCTCATCCTCCCATCCTATGTGGATTTCAATCCCATAATGGTAAATCCTAAAATACCATCCTTCTGCTATAAATTTACTACCATCCATGGCATCAGGGTTGGATTTTTGGAGATTGATTATGCCCTTATGCTGTTGCCTTAAACCTAAAAGAGTCATCATCTTCATGCATTAGGGTTGATATTGATGTGTTCTTTGTCGCAAGGAAAGACAAGTCAACTTGGGGATATTTATACAAGACCAATTACTATTTATGGTTGTAAACTCTCTCCTATTTCTATTAATACAAAAAGTATCTTGTTTTCCTATATGTGTTGTATCATGTTTCAATGCCTTGTTGATTTATTGAATAAAGATGTTAGATTATGCTACTTGGTTGTTGCAGATCCTTTTCTTGTTTTAGTCGTGTGTGTGGGTTCTAATTATTGCACTTGGAGCTATGGTTCGAGCTTACAAGAGAGGACGAACGGAAGCTTGTTACAGATTCAAGGTAGACCTCTTCCCCATTCTCTAACTTCTCAAAGGGAAATTATATATTATTTTTATTCTATTGTTCTAGACCAGTCCACTAGGTCTAGGTAAGTCACCTTTGTCCGCAACCATAAATTCAACATAACAAATTCATTTATCCACTGGGGATCGAACCCAAAATCTCTAGATTCATTCAAAATAAAATACTTAATTTTATCATGCGAGTTTGCATCTTTAGGATATTAAGGTGAAATTCGTTTTGAGCCTTGAAAACTGAAACTTAATTCACGGTAAAATTTAAAATTTATTGAATTAATATTGAGGATCATTTGAAATATTAACACAAACATCTAGATGTCTAGGCTAGATACATATTTCAACACCTATAAACATAAGAGTTATCGTTTTTCCTAGTGTTGCATTCCAGGGGTGATATACAGTTCCACGTATGTAAGTGTATCATACCATTGTCTACCTACCTTCGAGTATATTATATGGAACTCCATGCATGAAAAGTATAGGGGAACACTCTCATCGTAGGGTTACACATTAGATAACACTAACATAGATTGCACTTCCATGTACCTTCAGGTATACTTTGGAATTCCACAGTAGGTTGTTATCCACGTCGTAGGTAACTGAGTCAGCCACCTTGTACACTATGATACATTGAATACAACATTTAGGGAGATTTCCTACCCATACATAAGTCGTGGGTTCTCCAAGATTGTATATTGCAGTTCATAGTTGCTTGGTAAACCCCTTTTTCCTAGTTGCCCCTTTTTTATTTATTTTTTGTTGTTAATTTCTAAAAATTATTAAACCAACGTGGAAGAACAAACCCCTCGACCACGTCAATCATGTAGGATGCAAATATTGCCTCCTCTTCCACCTAACGCAACTCTTTGATGTCGTCAAAGGAACAAAAAGACATAGAATACCAAATCTGGTACTTCAGGTGCTACTCCTTATGCTCCTCCATTTGAAATTGATCCACCAGAATCCTCTTTTCCTGTGAGTACTGAATCCAAGATTACTTCTCTGCTAGCTGGTGAGTCTGACACAATTGAAACAAAAACACCTGAGATTTCATTATCTGAAGTTATTGAACCTGAATATCTTGAATAAGAAACATTTCAACCTGAGGTTATACAACCCGAGGCACCTTAGTTAACTACATCTTTTACTTTAGGCACTTCCACTTCTCTTTCTATGTATCAGACCAAAACTCAACCTATATATCTTGGACCCAACGATGAATCACTTCCACCTAGTCTTGTGAGAATTAAGGAAATTTGTCAACAAGAGCCTTGCCCTTCCTCTCCTATACATTTGAGGGGGACTTAGATTTACCATGTTGATCCTTTTCATTCTCCTCATACTCTATCACAATATCCTTTTTCTAGTTCATGTCCTTTCATATCACCCTTGAATTTCCCTCGGTGATCCTCTTTCAGAAATTTAACTATGACTGAGTTTGTTATGTTTTTTCAGCCTGTATCGACTATTGTGATCGAGGAAACCCATGTTTCAGCTTCTTCTATGTTTGCAACATCACTAGATACACATTTATATGGTGGTCTTGTTGTCTCACCTAGTTAAAAATCATTATCTGGTCCCTTTTCTGGTGCAACATCCAGTCCATGGACTTCTCCCATATTATCTTCTTCTGAAATCCCATCTAGAACTTTTTTGATGAGTGCTACAAAGTTTCCTCCTCCTCACCCTTCTCACTCCTCAATAGATCATAAATCTAGTCCTTATGTTAGTGTCTATGGACACCTACAACAACCCAATCCACCTCATATTGGGAACCCTCCTCTTAGGGGGTAGTTGTCTCCGTATTCCCCTCCTCTTCTTGTAGGAGTGCAACCTATTGTATGAATGTTCCCATCCCCTAATCAAGTACCATGAACTAGTTCTCAACCTCATTTCGAGTTATCCATATCCATGAATGACTATCAATTCTTGGCAACCTACATTTCCCATACAACCTGGCTCAGTTTTGAATCAAATTCAAACCTCTCAACCTATTCTACATACATCTCAAATTCCTATTTGTCAACCTATATTCTCAACCTGTTCAAGCTACAGTTATCGTAAGTCAACCTTTGTAAGTTGCACCTTTAACTCAACCTTTTCCACTGACATCTAGGGTTTTCCCAAATCCCACTTGCCAAGCCTCTTCAAGGTGCCTTACAACCTCCACCACTTGGTCAGGCTATTCCTCAAATCCAAATGGGTCAACCTGTATATGGCATGCCAGAGGCACACCCTATCCCACCTTACGTAGGGATGATGCATATTCCTTAAATGCCTTACCAAGGTCAGTAAATGTAAACCCAACCATTTCAACCTTTGCAAGGTTACCCTAGAATTGGACAACAATGTTATCCCAGAATTGTGTAGGAGAGTTATGCGTATCCAGGTTATCAGAATCCTCCTTATGAAGAGGCGTAAATAGCTGTTGCTCAATCCATCCCATCCTACCAATGATACCCTCCACCCATCTTATAAATGATCCCAATTGTCACTCTCCCTTGTGGTTGGTTATTCCTACAAAACTTCCTAGTGATATCCCAATTTTCAATGGAAATCTTGGAGACGACCCGTCTACTCACGTTATGACATATCATTTATGGTGTTCTTTGAACTATTTAAATGATGACTATTCTATTGTGTCTTTTCCAATGGACACTTACTCGTATGGTAGACAAGTGGTATATTGAATTTCCATGAGCTTCGTTTAACAATTTCAACACCTTAGCACCACGTTCTTAACTCATTTTCAGTTGTCCATTCATTATGAGACCAGAACTAACTTTCAAATTCTTTCAAACAATATGATTCGTCTCATATTTATGATCATATTCATGAGTGGTGACGTCACCATCATTTAATAAAGCCTTCATGCCTGACCAATTATTATTTGAATGTTTTATTAAGTCTCTGTTACCATCCATAACAAAATACATTGCTAAAGGCAGAGTTGTGAACAAAGAGAAAGCAATTTCTTGTGTCCAATATTTGGATCTTATTTATACTCAATCTTGCACGATCTACGATAAAATGCCAAATTCTCCATGACCTTTGAATACTGTTCCACAACCTCCCGGTAAAGAATCACATGTCGATGACGGTGTGATTGATTCTTCTATCCATCAATCAATGAGTAAACCATCTGTTTCAACTACTACTGTGGTTTCTAAAAACCTGTCCTCCACCACTCTTGTAGATTCTACTTTTGAGATCAATGTTGTCCAATCCATGAAGGAAAATCTCAACAGCCAAGAAGTAAGAAGAAAGCCAAAGGTAAAAAGAAGAAAAATAATCCTTTGTAGGATAAAGAAAATAACCAGTCTTCTGAGGAAAAATGGAAACCTTGTTATCCTTTCTTAATCTGTAATGAGGAGCATTTCACTCGCAACTATACACATTGAGCAAAAGTAAATAAATTTCTTAAATCATCTACCACACTTGCTGTGTTGACATATCCATTTCCTAATCAAGAGACTAACATCGTTGCTTCGGACCCTTCTTCCTCTTCTTTGGTTAAGATGATTTCCTCCACCAAGCCAAAAAGTGAAGTTATGGTGGCAATGAGGAATAAGAACTATGGTAGTTTGAATCCATCTACTGGTTAGGCTACTGATCGAACTTCCAGTTATACCTCATCTACTTCGGATCCTGCTTCAAATCTGTTTCCTCCTGAATTAATAGTTAAATGTCCTAAGGGATTTATTCATAAATCTGCATTCAACCCTCGTGAAACACTTGCACAAAATAATAACATAGTTGAGGATTTGTCTCAAGCTCCTTTAGCTATGTCGAATCTTTAAGAGTTTCAAAATTGTCCCACCCGAAAGAAGGCTTTACTTGTCATGATTGGTGTTGTTGATCCTTTGGATTCTAACCTCATAGTTTTTAATCATGAGACTCATACACCCAAACATCCATCACAACTAGCTTTCATGATTCAAGTTACTATGTGAAGTAAGACTATCTATCAAACTATTGTGGATGAAGGGGATTCCACATTCATCATGTTGCTTTCTTGGTGGAAGGCCATTGGCTCTCCTCACTTGAATCAGTCACCAACTACTCTAAAGACCTTTAATGGAAGAGGCTTCAAACCTTATGAAATTTTGAATTCATTACAAAAATTGAATTAAGTGGAAATATGATGTCAATAGAAGTCAAAGTTATTAAAGGACCATTATATTATAACCTTCTACTGGTTCACACATGGGTTTATGTTATGGCTACTTTTGTTTCGACTTATTTCAGAATGATAGCTTTCCTTCACTATGGGCATAGTGGCCATTGATCAACTCATCTTATTTTCCATTAATTCTCAAGTTACTAGAAGAATACCTCTTATGGGATAAGCCCCACATCCATATCAGTGTGTCAGGGTGGGATTTCTTAAGGATTATTCTCTTATGTGAACCTTTTCATTCCCCCCTCTTCTTCCTTATTCCTTTCCCAAAAATTCGAAACCCGTTTCCTACGTAAAGATGATATCTTCTTGTACTGCATTTGATCATTAGATAGTACAAAATGCATATAATATTGATACCTTTGGTGATCACATGTCACTAAGTCCTATCGAAATTGAATACAAAGCCATCTATTTGTCTTTTTTGACACCCTCTGATTGTTTCTATTTAATCAAATGGGTCGATTATCCCTTAGATTATAGTACATATTCTAATCCTTTCTTCAGTACATTATCTACTAATGAAAGCATCATGGAGGTCATGATGTCAGATGATGCACCTTGGGAAAAGAATCATCATCTTTCCTCCTTTCCATATTCCTCCGAGGATAATATTAGTAATATATATGCACCCGCTATCATTGAGATATCTATGAATTCCATATATATCCACAATATCGATTCAGAGAAGAATTTATCGAATATTGAAGAGACTATCCCTCTCGATATTTTGATCAAACCTGCAATTTTCGAGAATGTACATATTGGTGTGTCTTCCTCTCCTAATGAGATCAATACATATAAAACCCTTTTCCAGGAACTTCAAGAATTGTTTTCCTGGTCATACGAAGAGATGCTAGGTATAGATTCAAACATTGTTGCACCTGAAATCAGAACATATCCTAATGTTAAGCTTATTCGGCAGTGCATACATCCACTTCATCCTAAGAAGGCTATTTCTCTTAAGGCTGAAGTGGAAAAACTTCTTTGTGTTGGTTTCGTCTACCCAATACCTATCAATGATTGGGTGTCGAACATTGTTTCTGTCATGAATAAACAAGGAATAATACATGTGTTTGTCAATTACCAGGACATAAATCGTGCTTGTCCTAAGGAAAACTATCCTACTCTGTTTATCGACTAGATTTTTGATGATTGTGCTGGCAGTGAAATATTTTCGTTTATGGAAGGTTTTTTCAGCTATAATCAGATCAAAATTCTCCCATTGTACAAACATAAAACCACATCAATTTGTCCATGGGGCACATTTTCATATCAAAAGCTCCCTTTCAGATTGAAAAATGTTGGGGCAAATTTTCAGAGGGAAATTAATTATTCCTTCCATGACATTAAACACATTATATAACCATATTTGGATGACCTACCTACCCACTTGAAACATCATGAAGATCATCCCATGCATCTCAGGGCTATATTTCTATGTTGTCAAAATATAACATGAGGCTCAATTCGCACAAGTGCATGTTTTGCGTCCAATATGGATGACTTCTCGGCTTCATTATGTTGAAGCAAGGAATTCATAATGATCCTTTTAAAGTCCAGGCTATCCTAGATCTACCTACTCCTTCCTCTCTTGTTCAGCTACAATGACACCAAGGGAAGGCTAACTTTCTACAGAGATTTGTTCCCAATTATGTCAAATTGACCAAAGGATTTACTTGATTTTTGAAGAAAGAGGTTCCCTTTCATTGTGAAAAAACTACCCAAAATGTGTTTGATGCTTTGAAATATGTTCTGGTTTAGGCATTACTATTGTACCCCTCAGATTATCAATGTGTTTACTTCCTATACCTCACTGTTGCAATTACTACCATCACTGTGGTATTGGTCCAAGAGGATGACATAGGGGATGAACATCCCATTTATTATTTGAGTCATAACTTAAATGATACCAAGATTAAATATACTCATGTAGAAAAGTTAGCTTTTGCGGTTATCCAAGTTTTCCAAAGGTTTCACCACTATGTCCTTCTTCGAAAGACTATGGTTATTTTTTATTGCAAGCTATGATGTACATATTTTCATGACAATTTCTCAAGGAAAAATATTCCAAATGAATTTTCATCCTCCCATAAATACGATTTGGAGTTCATCAAATCCAAATCCAAGAAATATTTAGTCTTTATGAACTAGTCTGCGAACTTCCCACTTCCAAAACTAAAATGAAATATGTCGATTCTACTCTAGAAGAATCATTGTTCTTGATAGATTCATCTGATCCATGGTATGGATACATCATCATGTATTTCCAAACCCAAACTTTCCAGCCCGATACCTTTAGCTTTGACCAACGATATATCTGATACCAGGATAAAAATTATATAATAATTGGCGACACCCATCATCATCATGGTATTGATACTATTTTTAGGCAGTGCCACACTCATGAGGAGGTCGATAAAGATCTAAACGAATGCCATGCTAGGGCATGTGGTGGAAATATGTCTATTTGTGCCACCGCACATAATATTTTGTGTGTTGGCTACTTTTAGTGTACTATGTTTCACAATTGTATCCTCGCAGTCCAAAAGTGTCATGCTTGGCAGGTATATGATTGTAAAACTTGTGCTCCACCAAGTACTTTACACATTGTTTCCATCGTTGGACCTTTCACGAAATGGGAAATTGACTTTATGACATGTAACTCTCACTTAGTCGAGGGGCATAGATACATTACTGTGGTGGTAAAATACTTTAACAAGGGGGGTGAGGCGATGCCTACATATAATAACATCAATGAAACAACTACTCTCCTTCTCTTCAATCATGTCATTGCAAGGTTTAGTAGACCACATGCTATAGTTACAGACCATGGGAAGCATTTCCGTAATCACATGAGGTATGAACTAAATGACAAGTTAGGCCTTCACCATGAGAGCTCAACTCCCTACTACCCACAAGTCAATGGGAAAGTTGGAGCGATCAATAAAGTTTTGAAAGTAATGCTCCAGCGCATGATAGGGATCCACAAAATGGATTGGAATATTATCCTTTATGCAACCTTGTGGGCATATCGAACCTCTATTCTGATTGCTGCCAAATTCATGGCATTTCAATTGGTGTATGGCCTAGAGGAAATACTTCCTATCGAGTGCAAAATTCCACCTCTAAAAATTGTTGTCGAACTCCTCCTTGCCACTTTCGCAGAAGAAGAGTGTCTTTTATATTTGTCACGCTTACATAAAACCTAGCGCGATGGCCAATGAGGACCATAAGAAACACATTAAGGCGTAATATGATAAGAATTTTAAGCCTCATGCCTTCTCAGAAAGTGGTCTTGTCCTGTTATATGATAACAAGTCTGATGAGTTAGGTTCTAGGGAGTTCGAGCCAATTTTTCTATGCCCATACATTGTTAAATGTGTTCTTACTAAAGGGGCCTATGAGATGATTGATTTTGATGGAGTTGTGTTGGCGCATCCCAGAAAAGGGTTGTACCTAAAAAAATACTATGCTTAAGTCATTTTTTCATAGTTCACTGTGTACATACTATCTATTGGTGTGTTAAGTGTGTTTACAGTGTGTTGCCTTTAGAGTTTCCTACCATTTTTGTTAATCTTTCTTTACATTTGGATTACAGATGTTGGCATCCCTTCAACCATATCTTGGTTATGCTGATGGTGCTGGTCCTAGTAAGAAGAACCTTTCCTCCTTAACGTGGGCTATAAATGTTCCAAATGGCGAGTTATTGAGTTTACAAGGGATTTGTATCAGTTTCTCTACCAATATCATCATTGAGTATAGCACAGTGATGAAGCTATTATTTGATGTTATTTCTCATGGTATCCATTGTATAGCTATCAGACTCGACTCAGAACTTGTTGTACTACACTTGACTAATGTCTATTTAGTTAGAAGTCCAACTATGCTTTGCATGTTTTTAAGGGTCCAGCTTCTGGAAAGAAATTTGATTATATTGAATATCAACACATTCCTAGAAGTTTAAACACATTGAAATATGCATTGGCAAATCATGTTTTAGATAGACATTTGCGACATATGTTAATTAAATTAAATTCGCACCACATACATTGAACAATCTAATAGAACACATGAAAAACACCGATATATATGTGTGCGTGTGTATTTTGTTTTAAAAACAAATGTGCCCAAGACACATATGGCCACATGACCTATGATATCAAAAATACATGTAGTAAAAATATGGCTCTACAACCTCCTAGTAGACTAATCCTGATGGTTCTCATGGTAACAAACATTTGCATGAGCTACTTTGCATAATAGCTTACTAATACACTCAGGAACCTTGATAGTATGCCGATGCAGTCCCATAGGAATCTAATTCACCATATTCTATGGAATTCCCTAGGTTAATCCCTCGACATATCACTTGAACTGTGCAAGAGTCTCAACCACATTGAGAACTTTTAAGACCTCTCGTGGCTTTGCAACAACTTGTCCCTATTGTGGGTCTCTAGGGAGCTGAAGATAAGATGAACCCATTGGTCGAACGAGTCCAATATCTGCATGTAAAAATCAATAGTTAATCTTGGACACATGAAAATAAAAATAAAAAATTGTAAAAGTAAAATAAAAGATAAAAGAAATCAAAATGATCTTGTTTTACCTATACAATTCCATTGGTTTCCTTCAGGTAGCAATAGCTCTAGATCTCCACAGAAGTCCATCCCATAATATGGATAGTCTTCAATCATAAAGAGCTGCATACATAGTCATCGAAAGAACAAAAGTGTGAAACTCATAGAAGATGGACCAATATGACCAGACATGAGGTCTACCCATTGTCTCATTCATGGAGCTCTAGGATCTTGAAGCTCGAGTGAGATATGTTGTGGACAGAGTAATGGAATCCTCTCCAAAGCGAATGACATTAAAATGGAACCATACCCAAAGTTTTTCCATTGCCCATCTTTTTATTTGGTGAGATGGTCATTCATATTTGCTAATACCCCCTTGCTCCAGTTGAACACTGTCATCTCTATACACTCTAATGCGTATTGCATTTCGGACTATTAGCCTTATGCAAGGTAGCACTGTTAGCCAATATAGAAATGATGAAAAGGATTGTCTTGAGAAGAAAACATACCACATCCTTTATCTCAATTTTCTCACATTTTTTTAGTTGGGATCGAGGTCTACATTGTGCAACAATATAATCCTTGATAGTTTTTCCACCCCTTCTCGAACCAGATAGCAAGATAGAAGCACCTCTCCTTGATAAGTCTACCAAGAAATATATGTCTTCCACTTGTATGCTAAGCATGTGTGATCCAAGCCTGAAGGATTGTGCCTACATATTCCATGCACTGATAAGATAGTCCAATAGTTCTATATGTTGTCTCATCCTAGGAAGCCAAAATGACTTCAGAAGCCCATAGTTTCTGAATGCCTAGATGGTTGTTAGATCATTGGTGACATCCATGTCTTCGAATCCATGTTCTATTTCTTGCCAAATTAAAGTGATTTTGTTCTGACGGATACTTGAAACATGACAAAAGAAATAATTAGAATAAATCCCATCCAAACATCTTAGAGAAATTTGAGTGAAAGGAGCAAATTTTTTTTTCAAATGCACACCATGAACCCTAATAAAGGGAGATAATGCATTTCAATGCACTCCATAGTTAATTTTTTTCTAGCCCAGTGCACTTTTCGACATTGTTAGGGTGTGATAGAGTGAAGGAAAAATTAAAGCCATAACTCACTCAAAACTTGAAAATTTCACATAAAATGAAAAATTGGAACCATGAAAAGAAAGAGGAAGGTAAGATCTACTACTTGGAAGTGACGACACTAAAAATGGTCAACCAGATTGGTCGCAATCAACTGGTGAAGATTTGGGGAAGAATGTGCTTAGAGCTCACTTACAAAGAGGTAAAATGTGAAATGGAAAAAATGAATTTACTTTTCACCTATTTATGGTCATTTTCATGAATATTTAATTATATTTTATTATTTTGATATAAATTTGACCTAATTTTACCATGTATAAGATATTTCTAATATTTTGGTGATGTACTGAGTAGGTTAACAATGGTTTGAAGGAACTAATGACATTTTTGAGTTAAAACAAATCATTTTTACTATAAAGCATACTTTTATCACTTTTTCGGGCTTCCTAAATTCACAAAAAAGGAACCCCCTAGAGTCCTCTTTCAACTCTTTTCAGACTCCCTAAAAATCAAAATATTGTCGAGGACTTGTCTTTTTGAACTCGTTAAAGTAAGTGAAGATATGTATACTCAATATAAGTTTAACCCTTTTCCAGGATGGGATAAACTATTTATGAAAAAGGAATACCTTATTTGAACATGGCTAAGAGGTTCTCCTGAGTATTGTTTTCTACCTTTTCGGACTCAAGAGATTATTTACGAAAAGGAAAATTTGGAATTTTCCTTTTCTGCTCTTTTTCAAACTCTGTAAACATGAAAAAGGAGTTGAGTTATGGCTTTGTTGGACACGTAAGAGCATTAAACAATGACGAAATCATAGAACATGAAATGACTTAACTACTCCTTCTCAGGGTTCATTAAATATACCCACAGGAATCCATCCAAAGAATGAATTTACAAATCAAGCATATGATATCCTACTCAAGCTTGTCAAAAAATAAATATGTACTAACCAGAAATGGTTGGGGAAGTTGGGAAAAAAGGATACTTAACCTATTAATAGTAGTGAGTTTCTCTTCAACATGAAACTCTCTCACTTCATCTCCATCACCATTGGGTTGGGAGATATGCTTGTATTTGGGTCAATGTTGCCAACTCCATTATGTGTCATCGATCTGTTCAGGAAAATTTATTTAATTTATATATGCCACGATACTCCTAATCCTTGATTCTTACATGTCATTGTTAAACGAGTTCCACATCAACATCATTCTGTCTCAAATATTGATACCCATTTTGTGACTTTGATGGGGGATAAATCAAGGCCCTCTGGTTGCTTCATGTCGACATCAAATCATTATCCAGGAAGTTGACTTAGAAAATTGCTTTGGCACCTTAGAGCTTGCATACATGAATGTCAAGTTTCCTCACCCTCGACGACAAGTTTCCATAACTGGGCTTTGATTGGAAGATTCTTTGAGGTGTTCAGCTTCAATTCATTCATTCACATGATACATATTTTACTATAGTACGTTAAGAGCCATTAACATCATCAGTGGTTTCTCTCACATTTGTTAACGACTTACATAATTGGTTTGTAATCAGATAGTGTCTACCATTTCCGATTCTAGCTCCTTTATTTGCATGGTTAGACTCGTGCATTGGATTATCGAGCAAATGAGATAGAAGGCCCTAGATCTAGTTCCATCCATATGGACTGAAATTTTAGGATTAATGTAAGATTACAAAGCATGATGGCCATGAACATATGGATAATCATCCAAGCATGGTTACACTCTCTATCATTTGTGGATGATATTTTTTATCATTATACATGTAATGTTAGCTTATATGATGGGCATGGGTATGCCTCCCCCAACATACATATCATGATGAAAATGTATTGTAAAAAATGATGATCTCAGTCAGTTGTTCTTGATCCAGACTTACCACAATGTAAATCACTTCAGTCATCAGCTCTCATCTAAGAATTTGTACTTTAGTAGGCAATCTGTTATAGGCCATTTTGTCACATTTGGTCAATAGGCTTACAAACTGGATGAATCAACATCTGTGAGCATGTTTTCATCATCCCTTCATAAATCCCTAAGCATGACCTTTACAAAAAGTCTGAGTTTCTAGGATTGTTTTTTTGTTTTTTCAAAATCAATGTTTTTGGCCCTAACGCACCCTGTCCCTTTAGCCACCTTCTTTCAGTGCTGGTTTCTCCCTTTTGCACCAGCATTGGTTGACACTTGTTTCTCCTTTCTGTAGGTGCATTGATTCTATAAATTCAAGAAAATTAAAAAATATTTTGATGCTTCCTCTTCCAAAAACTTCCAAGGGCTATTTTAACTATTTACCATGGATAAGAACTCGAATCATATCTGATATTGCCTTGGATACTTCACCACTTATCCCTTGAGCTCATCCTCCCATCATATGTGGATCTCAAGCCCATAATGGTAAAGCCTAAAATACCATCATTCTCCTATAAATTTACTCCCATTCATAGCATTAGGGTTGGATTTGATTGTGCCATTATGCTGCTGACTTGAACCTAAAGGAGCCATAATCTACATGCATTAGGGTTGATATTTAGGTGAGCTTTGTGGAAAGCAATGACAAGTTAACTTGGGGAGATTTATATAAGATCAACTACTATTTATGATTGTTATCTCTGTCTTATTTCTATTAATACAAATAGTATTTTTTTCCCTATGTGTGTTGTTTCATGTTTGCACTCATGTATTTCAATGCCTTGTTGATTCATTGAATATATATGTTAGATTATGCTACTTGGTTGTTGTAGATCTTTTGCTTGCTTCAGTTGTGTGCATGGGTTCTAATTATAGCACTTGGAGCTTACAAGTGAGGAGGAACAAGAAGCTTGCTAGATATTCGAGGTAGGCCTCTTTCCCATTCTCTAACTTCTTTAAGTAAAATTCTATATTCTTTGTCTTTTGTTGTTTTAGACTAGTCCACTAGGTCTAGGGAATTCACCCTTTTCTGTAATTGTAAATTTCACAAAAAAAATATTACCCTAGATAAGTACTTTAAATATTTGTAAGTGACTTTTATATAGACATGTTGTAGTGGCTGCAACACTCTCCAAAATTTTGGCCCACCTCCAATTTCGAAGCCTCATTTGATAGTTTTACTTGATGTTTGCATGCCCTTGGGTTCACCCCTTGAGCTCGTGTGAGTCTTTAAAGCCACCTTGCTTAACCATTCAACGAGTAGATTTTTCATGTTGGTAACAATGTCTCGCTTGCAACCATGTTTTGGTCATAAACAAGGTCTTCGCTTCCTGTGTACATGTTGTGTTCGTTGTGTAAAAATTCATCGTGCTCACACACGAAGTCATATACACTATCTCGCAAGCATCGTCGTGGTCATCCAACGATCAATCACAACCGTTGAGATTGTCGACTTATACTGTCTTTTAGTCATGTTGAGCATGTTTGTCTAGATGTTTTCAGTCATCTCGTCATCAAGTCATGTAAGTGTGTGTCTGCAAGTTCACATATACACCTTTTCACTTGCTCACACACTTAGTTATTCAACTGAAGTTCTGATGACTAGGTCACCCTCTAGTAGTTGGACCTTCATACTGTCATCAACTCAACCAACTGTCACCCAGAAAAGTGTAGAACCACTCAAAAAGTCATTTCAAGATGTGCTTCCAGCAAGCTGATCAATCAATCCTCTTGCTGGTCAACTAGAGAGTCGCACCTGAAAGTCACTCCGAGACTAACTCCCCTAAAAAATTGTGTAGAGGATGCAGACCATGCCTGCTCTACTAATTGAGAAAATTGTGCAAACAAGCCAGAAAGATACCTAGTGCCTATCCCTATCTCCCTCAGCAAATTGCATAGTTTTTTTAGTCAACCCACTGGTCAGCAGGTCGGCTACTCACAAGGAAAACTGTGCATATTTCACGAGCAAGCCCTTTGCTTCCCAATAGTCTTCTCATCTTAGAAACTACACAAAGGTCATCAGGAGGCCAACCTCCTAACATCAATGTAGTTTGTACCACCAGTAGTTCCCAGCAGCCTGCTGCCAGTTCCCTCCAGGAATTGCATAGTTTTTGCTGCCAAGTTCCCAATAGCTTGATGCTAGTTCCATCCAAGAATTGCGTAGTTTTTTCTACCAAGATCCTTCTCCCCACCCCTTTCACAAATTGCATAGATTTTGTCTGGCCAACCTTCCTACAGCTCGGATTACTCCTCCCAAAAATTGTGCAGATTCATCCTCCACCCGAGCCAGACCCTACAGATAGTCACTGTCAATCTGGATTGCCCATCACCATCTCCTAGTGACTTCTACGTAGTTTACACCAGCACTGCCCGGAGCCTCCATCCCATCTCGAAGCTTGGCTTGTGCAGTTTTGTAACCTTGTCTTCTCTCCTGGTCACTTGCATCTGAAATGATCATGCATCATGGTAGACTAGGAGGTTTATGGATTTGATGTCGTCTCGTCATGAGTGACTGCAGATACAGGTACACAAACAAGCATGGCACAATGACAGATGGGACGAACAAAGGGAGAACATGCAGAAGGACATGTTCGTGAATAGACGAACAAACGATGAATGCAAATAGATGTGCTCACGAATGAAAGATCATGCAAAGATGTGTTTGCAGATGGATGGATGGAGTAAGATGTGAAGATGTGTTCATGGAATGATGGATGAATGAACATGCACTTTTCACAAACGGATGAACCTATCAAGCATGCCAACATACAAGAAAGGAGTAGTGTGTGAATGCAACATCAAGTGTGCATCAAGTGAACCCAACGACCATAGAAGACTCCACGCACCTTGCCATGCGGAGGTGAGGCTATGACACCCCATGAGGACATCCATCACCCAACAACACTGTAGCTCGACATGCACACTAGCAACAACACAAACATACCAACACTTTCTTGTCGAGTCTTGTCATGAGTCATCTCATCCACATGTCTGCTATGGGCCATACTGTTAATCAATGTAATGTAACATGGAAGTCCAAGAGACCCACTTGTCATATGAACAGTCATGTAAAGTTGAAAGGTTATGGAAGTCAAACAATAACAAGGGTCATTTTCACCCTTGGCTATAAATACCCCCTCATTTGTACATGCAAAGGACTTTTTCACCTTGCTCCTCCCACATAGCCTTGAGAGTCTGTAATCTTTTCTTTCAGGAGTAAGTATTGGCTCCAATGCCTCGCCCACAGGGTTAGTGATGTATGGTGTATCGACGTGTTGTGGAACTTTTTCCTAAGTCAGAAGCCTACTAACAGGCCAAAATGTTTTCACACGTGTTGTAATTGTTCATAAGATTCTTCTTGAACACTTGTAATGCACGTTTCTTTAACTTGTGTTTAAAACTTGGATTCATTCAACTATTCTAATACATATATATTAATGAAAATGTGTTGTTTATGTTGTTAACTTTCTCCTGCCCATGTTGGTCACCTCCCAAAAACGAGAAAAAATCTTTCACGTAAACTTTCTATAACGATCATGCACTTGTGTGGATTGTCCACTGGGTGTTGTATGTGCTATTCTCCCTTATGTGTTGTGACTGTCGCATCTGTGTGGATTCCTCCTTCGAAAGCTGTGCATATCTTGTTGTGATGTGTGTTCCTAACAGAGTTGGGTTTCCCCCCATTCGACTTTGGACTCACTCCTAACCTTCCTCTCTCCGGTGAAAGAATCTTGACACAAGTAACAATATCAATCACTAGGTATGCAAACCTCACTAATCAAAGACAAAGCATACCATTCTCCTATGCTTACAAGCAAGAGATGAGGAAAACATTTAAGATAATGGAAACCAGGCCATCATACTGTATGAGATTCCCACACCAAACAGTGTAAGGCCTAGTTGGGACTTCATACCGTGGTGATCCCTTGAATGTTGGGAGGTCTAACACTTCCAACATTTATGGTGCTAGAAGGAGGGCCACAAATTTTTTATGGTTGAACATCCTCTCAAACTCACTCATCAACCATCTAGTCAAGGTAGTAACTCGCACTCCCCCTCACCTATGCGTGACTCTGCAGTTGGTTACTTCTCACCTCCTATGGCTGAACAAGATATTCCATATCATCACCTTTTCTCTGTCCATCCCATGACCCACCAGTTCACGAAAGTAGTCAGACTAATCCCATGCATACAACATCTTCCATACACATCAAGGAAGACAAAATCCACTCCCACAGGGGCTGTTGTATCATTACTGGAAGAGGCATTTCTTTCCACACTTGAAGGTATGGCAGAAGTTGTTGAAGATGGAGAGGAGCCTCTGATATTTCGACAGGGAGAAGAGACAACCTCATGATCTTGGGCTTAGAATCCAGTATAGGAGGTGGAGGGGAAGGCAGCGGAGGAAGCAGAGGTGGAGATGAACCAACAGACTCAGAGCCGAAACTGTCAGATTCTGAAGAAGAGAAGGAGGACGGAGAGGAAGAAGAAATGGTTGACCAAAATCTGCAATGGATGACTCAAGGACCATTGGCTCTCCTAGGTGATTTGTACATGATGCAAAAGCAAGCAGAGAGAATAAGCATCAAGTTCAACCTTAATAGCACAGTGAAGGTAGAAGATCATTTGGACAACTTCTACCTACAACTACAGATCATTGAGGTACTGTATGACGACGTAGCATGTATATTGTTTCCATGTACCTTGGATGGTCGAATAGCTACATGGTATCACAACCTTCCAGCCAACTCCATACAAAATTGGGGTGTGTTCAAATGCATGTTTCTTGAAAAATTTGCTAATGACAAGACCCTAGCCATGTTACTAAAAGAATTGGGAATCCTGAAGATGGAGGGGAGAGAAAAGGTAAAATACTTCAAGTAGAGGTTTACGCACATATTTAATAAGTTTTTAGAGGACACAAAACCTCATAACTCCATCACTATTGATTACTACACATCTACACTGCCGACCAACATTATGCAGTTTGTCAAGCGAGCTATGAAACCAACAATACTGGAAAACTGCGAAGAGGCTATTGTTGTTGTGAAAGACCTATGCACAATTGGAGTCATCAAGGATGATGAACCAGAATAGGACTCCAGAGACGTGAGTAGGAAGTCCCAAGTGGTGGTGAGAAAAGGTAGAGACAAGGAGACAAGCGATATTGAAACCCTCACTCACCTCATCAAGAACTTAACAACAAAAGTGTCTGAGCTTAAAAAACAAAAAAAAGACACGTCTGCAAGCAACCATTCGCCCAGACAGAGACAAGGAAGCATGTCATCAAGTAGCAATGATCTCCCTACAAAAGCTACACAAAGCTCTATGCTCTAGGTTGATTGGTGCACAAATCCTAAATTTTGTTCATTTCACAAAGATGGTCACCCAGAGAATTCTTGTTCAGACTAGAAGTGAGTCACACGCTTTGTATGCAGTTGCACATTTGATGTGGAAAATAGTATGTAGGAACAACCGGGAGATACAAATAATGATGAAGATGTTACACCTGATGAGGCATCAAGTTTTAAGCATGTGGTAAACATGTATTAGTTCTCGTAAGTAGCACTAAAGACGAACACCTATAAACAACCCCAAAACAAAAATGATTGTTACAATCTCAGGAGTAAAGGGGCTCCCCTTACATTTGGGGAACCACAAGGAAAGATGATACTGCTGATGAGGAAGGCTAATCCACCTACCATCCCAAAGAAGAAAAAATAAAGTAAGCCTGGGAAGACAGTGAGGGACAAGAGTATGTCCATGAGAAGCAAACTGTAGAATACTCTGTCAGACAACACGAACATCAGTCTTACCCTGGACACCTCAGTTAGTCCACCCCTTTTGGACTACAACATTGTGGATGGCATGAAGAAAACTAGTGCAAACATCAATTTGTTCGAGTTAGCTAAGATCTAGAGTCAGTGGGACATCCTGCTATGCACATTGGGACAAATGGCAACAAACAATGAAACCTCTACCAACAAAGGAGCAATCACAACATCCGGATCACTTTCAACTATGCAAAACACACTCTAGATGGAAGAAGAAAACTCAAGTTTCCCTCCATTCCTCCTCTCATTTGATATCTTCAAATGTAATGTTCATAACTGCTTGGTTGATTCTAGCGTGGTAGCCATCGTCATGCCACTCTCCATTGCCAAGAAGATCAATGCACAATGGAGAAAGAAATCTATGAAAATCATCCAACTTGATCGAACATTTGTACTAGCCATTGGTGAACTTCGAGATGTGATCATCCGGCTATCTCACAACAATCAAGTCCACCAATGCATCAACATTGTTGTTGTGGACATACTAGAAGCATATGGCTTACTACTCAGCATATATTGCTCCAACAATCTGAACGAATATTTTGCTACAGATTGATCACACATGTGGCTTCTGTACAAGGGTAAAAACAATCAAATACAGGTGTTATCCAAGAGGTGTATGAGGCACAATGTCACTCCAATCAATGGCGAAAACGAACCGTTGACCTTCTTAGAACTCATGTTTGGCAACTGCGTCTTGGAAATAACGCTAGGGTATTATCCTAAACAACCAGCTCCAACCCCACTAGACACGCAGTTGGGTCTCCTTCCTTTCTCAACTGATGGAAATGAAACATGTACAATACATTGTACCAATAATAGTAGTAGAAGTAGCAACAACAGTAGCAGTAGTGCAAGCACATCAAACAGTCCATGTAGAAGTGAGTTGTGGACCATGCATTTCGATAGATCAAAGACACATGATGGCTCAGGAGTCAGGTGTGTCTTGATCGACCCAGATATAATGAAGTATATGGTTTTGAGTGTCTTGGAGTTTGAGTGAACGAACAACATTTCCGAGTATGAAGCACTCATGTTGGGCTTGCAGAAAGCCATTAGCCTCAACGTGGTCACGCTCAAAGTGGTAGGTGATTTAGAGATAGTGGTACGACAGGTATGTAACACCATTCATTATTTGTCACCACATCTCAAAAGTTACCAACAAGAGGTATGATGAATGATTTGTAACTTCCAAGAATTTAACATCATTATTGTACCATGTACACATAATGCAGCTTCAAATGCTCTGATAAATGAAACCTCTAGGATGTCAAAGATTATGGATATATTTACTATTGAAATTTTGTATAAGACCATCTATCCCGGATAACACAACTAACTTACATGTGTTTGATGATCATCAATAGGTACTACATTTCATGGCCAATACTGACACATTCAAGGATGCAATGATAGACGAAGACGAGCACGAGCGATATCTCCAAGTGAAAGATGGTAGAAATAAAGGCCACCTCATCCCTAAGGGAGTGGCATCTGGAAAATCTCTATGAATTGCAAGAATGCTTTCAAGGGCCAAGGAACAACAAAACCAACAATTCCAACATGATGCACAAACTGATCAACCTGGGAATAGAACAAGATCCAAAGTTCATTAATCTTGGTACATGTTTCACACAGCAAGAGAGGCAAGCCTTTGTTTGTCTGGTCAAATAGTACTGGGATGTGTTCATGTGTACGTACGATGATCTAAAAACCTATGACACATGGATAATACAATACATCATTCCGATCAAAGAAGGGGTCAAGCCATATCAGCAGAAGATGACAAGAGTAAATTTGTCACTTGAACCCCTCATATAAAAAGAGATCACCAAGTTGTTGGATGCACGGATCATATGCAAAGTTCGTCATTCCACGTAGGTTTCAAACCTTGTTCATGTATGCAAGAAGTCCAGATAAATCCACTTGTGTGTTGATTTCTAGAATGTGAATCATGCTTCGGATAAAGACAACTACCCCATGTCATCTATGCACGACATTCTGTAAACAATATCTCGACCACAAATGTTTTCCCTACTCAACGATTTTTCAGGATACAATCAGGTTCTGGTGGTAGAACCTGATAGACTCAAGACTATCTTCCATACCAAGTCAAGTACATTTGCATACAGACGAATGCCATTTGGTCTTGTGAATGTAGGCACAACCTATCAACACACCATGGACATCACATTTTGTGGACTCATGAGACAAAGTGTAGTGGTATACCTTGATGATATGACTAGGTTCTCAAGGAAATGTGAGGACCACATATGCCATTTGAAGAAAATTTTTGAGTGATGCTGAAAATACGAGATTTCCTTGAATCCCAAAAAGAGCGTATTCGAAGTGCCTAAGGGGAATGTTCTTGGACACATCACTTCCAAAAGTGGGATCAAGGTTGATCCAGACTGGGTTTGGACTATTACAAATATCCCTCACCTAGCCAACAAGAAAGCCATGTTGTCCTTCTTGGGAAAGATAAACTTCCTTCGGAAGTTCATCTCGGATTATGCGTAGATAGTCACCATGCATGACATGATTAAGAAGGATACAATCTACAACTGGGGCAAGAGGGAGAAGAACGAATTCACCTGTATCAAGTAGGCTATTTCAGAACCACCTGCACTCTACGACCTAGACTTCCAAAAGGATTTCCTGCTATACACCTTCGCCTCTGATAATTCGCTCTCTATAATATTGACTCAAAAGGACAAGATGAATGATGGACGTCTCATCTCCTTCATGAGTGCAAGCATACAGGGACCCGAACTCAACTACCCCATCGTTGACAAACAAGCATGTGCAGTTTACAAGGTGGTGAAACACTTCAGGCCCTACTTGTTAAAGAACCACTGAATAGTCTATGTCCCTTACCCAGAAGTCCGCACATTGCATGTACAAGAAGAACTAGGTGAATGACATGCGAGCTGGATGACAAGCTTGCAAGAATATGATCTTCACATCAAGCCAGTTCACACTGTCAAAGGACATGGGTTCTACAGACTTGCAGTTGAAACAGTACACGCACCAGAGGAGGAAGAAGAGATCATTAGTTGGGAGAAGGAAGTTGAAATGTATGGTGTAGTGTGAGAAACACTCACTAAAGATGAAACCTCTTGGTACACATATGTGTGCCAATACCTTGAACATGACAATGTACCCTCTCAATTTTCCATCAGACAAAAGAGGGATTTGTGCCTCAAAGATTTAGCATATCAGTCAGTGCACGAAGTGCTTTACAAGAAGCACAACAATGAAGGTTTGCTTAGGTTCCTGGAGGTACATGAATCAGTGAAGGTACTACAAGATCTGCATGACACACCCGTCGGGGGTCACTTTGCAAAAAACACCACTGCACACAAAGTTATGTGAGCAGGTTTCTACTGACCCACATTATTCAAGGATGCACATGGTTATGCCCGGAAGTGCCTAGTCTGTCAGTGATGCGTCAGTAAAACACGAAGGTCAGCAACCCGACTACACCCTGTTGTAGTGACCAAAATATTCCAATAATGGGGCATAGACATCATTGGGGAGATTTTCCCACATTCGTCAAAACAACACCGCTATATTATGACTGCAACTGATTACCTCACGTGGTGGATAGAAGTAATTCTGCTCAAGCAAGTGAACAACCAGGAGGTCATCAACTTTCTCCAGCAGAACATCATCTTATGCTTCAGCATTATGGTATCACTTGTTTTTAATTATGAAACATAATTTTTGTCTTTGAAACTTTATGATTTTTCATTACAAAATGTTATTTGTGTTGAAACACTCATCTAACTACTACCTGCAGGGAAACGGTCTTGTAGAATCCAATAAAAAAAAACTCATCTGCATAATCAAAAATACTATTTACTCTGAGTAGAGCAACTGTCATTCTGCCTTAACGAATGCATTATGGGTTGACTATGTAACACCCAAACCCTCTCTGAATACCACACCATACTTCTTGATCTATGGAAAAGAGTCCATCTTGCCACCCAATATCTACTTGCCCTCACTTCAGCTATCCCAAGAATCCCAAGGCAAGCCTTGCCAGCTAGTCCAACATAGGATGGGTACACTCCACAAGCTTTAGGAAGAGAGTATGAAAGCAAAAAAAAAAAAACTACACCAAAAAACTGTATCAACATCAGATGGTTGGATAAGAAGTCTATAGGGAAAGCTAGCTTCGGTGTTGGTGACTTGGTCTTGAATGGGATAAATCCCATGAAGACAAAGACAAGCATATGAAGCTCTAGTCCCCGTGGATTGGTCTGTACACATTCCCTCAAAAGCTTGGTCCACACACATACCATCTGCAATTAGTTGACGAGATGATTGACTACCTTCATGTCAATGACCAAGATCTCAAACAACTATTTCCAATAGGCTAGGCCATGCCCCACACCATGTACATAGTCTGCTTTCTTCTTGTTGTTTTCACTTTGTTTTCTTTGCTTACTATTTTTGTTTTCATTTTGTTTGGTTTTCTTAATACCTTACTATTTTTGTTTTCAGGAAATAAGTGCTGCCATCTACTGAGTTCTGGCTTTTGAATGAGTATGTGGCTGAGATATGAAGAGACTTGTGACACTGAAGCACTTGGCCAATCTTGTGTCCATCTTCTCTGCACTTGGTTATAACCTTTGGCTGATGAAGTCTTGATGGAAAATACAAGCCATCTGCAAGGGGATTTTTGGTTCACCCATGAACCTGTGTCCACATTAGGAAGCCTCATGCATGTACTCATCCTTCTGCTATGTTTGTTCAAGCTAACCCAACTAGTAGAAATGGAGAAGTAGAAAATATAAATGAGAAAACCTATGTTAGAGGTATTAAATGATTCTCTGAAGGAACAACCTATTCTTCTCTCAATAAGGTAGGATCCCTCTTTCGCCCCAAAAATAAATAAGTGCCTATGCACAGATCTCTTAGAAAATACAAAGGTGAAAGAAGAGAAAGGCTTCCTGCGTAGAGAGGTGAAGCATGCAACTCCACTGGGGTACTGATTAGGCTCGTTGGCAATGGAGCAATGTGTGTGTTCGTGCATGACTCTGCCGGGTACTATCCAGGCCTACTGGTAGTGGAGCAATACCAGAGATGAAAATTTATACTCTAAAAATATTCAACTCATGAGCCAAACTACGCTTCTTGATTTTGAAACTCTGTGATCAAGCTGAACTTTTGTTGTGTTTGACTGATTTTTCAAAAGGTGAACCCTATATATTTGTGGGTTAAGTGTGGAAGCTGAAATAAACCGCACAACGATTCAATACTCCCCGAAAGACGAAGGCCCTATGCTGTCAGTGAACCAAAACATAGAAGATGGAGTCCTACTAGTGTGTCACCAAGTGTTATAGCGGTTGCAACACCCTCCAAAATTTTGGCATGTGTCCAATTTCAGAGCCTCCTTTGAGAGTTTTCATGTTTGCAAGCACTCAGGTTCACCCGATGAGCTCGTGTGAGTCATTACACCCACCTTACTTAAGCATTCAACGGGCAGCTTTTTCATGTTGGTAAAGATGTCTCGCTTGCGACCATGTTCTTGTCATACATAAGGGCTCCGCTTCATGTATACATGTTGTGTTCTCTATGTAAACATCTGTCACACTCACACAAGGAGTCGTATACACTGTCTTGCAAGCATCGTCACGATCATCGAACAATCAATCACAAGCATCGTACTTATCAACTCGCACTGTTGGTTAATCACGTTGAGCATGTGTGTCTAGATGGTTTGAATCCTATTTTCATTAAGTCATGTAAGTGTGTGTCTGCAAGTTCGCGTATGCACCTTTTAACTCACTCACTCACTTAGTCATTTCACTTAAGTTTTGATGACCATATCAACCTCTAATAGTCAAACCTTCACCTCACCATCAACTCGATCGACTATCACCGAGAATAACGCAAAAGCACCCAACAAGTTATTTCAAGTTGCGTTGCTTGCAATATGATCAATCAACCCTCATGTTGGAAAACCAGAGAGTTTGACCCCTCTGTCACCCCAAGATTGACTCCTCTCAAAAATTGTGCTGAGGCTACATACCATACCCACTCCGCTGACTGAGAAAATTGCACAGACAAGTCAAAAAGGCACCCAATGCTCATCCTTGTCTCCCTTAGAAAATTGCTCAGTTTTTCCAACCATCCCACCAGTTAGGCAGCTGGCTACTCACACAGAAAACTAGGCATATTTCATGAGCAAGCCCTTTGCTACATAGCAGTCCGCTCAACTCAGAAACTATGTAGAGGTGATCAGCAGGCCAACCTCCCAACATCAGTGCAATTTTTCCTGCCATAAATTCCCAACATCTCGCTGTCAGCTCCCTCCAGGAAGCACAACTTTTGCTGCCAAGCTCATGGTAGCCTGCTTCTTGTTCCCTCCAGGAATTGCATGGTTTTATTTGCAAGCTCCCATTTCCTAGTCCTTCTAGAAATTGCATAGATTTTGTCTGCCTAACCTTCCTGCAGCCCAGACTGCTCCTCCCAAAAATTGTGCATATTTGTCCTACAACTAAGCTAGACCTGTAGAGAGTCACTATCGATCCGGATTGCCTGTCACCATCTCCTAGTGGCTTCTGCGCAATTTTCATCAACAGTTTCTGGAGCCTCCATCCCACTCAAAGCTTTCCTTAGGCAGTGTTGTAACCTTGTATTCTCTCCCAATCTCCTACATCCGAAACGATCATGAATCATTGTAGAATAGGAGGTTAATGTTTATTGATTTCGTCTTGTCATGAGTGACTGTAGATACAGGTACATAAACTAACATGGCATGATGACAAATGGGATGAACAAAGGGAGTACATGCTGAAGGACATGTGTGCGAATGGAAAAACAAATGATGCATGCAAAGAGATGTGCTCACAAATGAAAGATCATGCAAAGATGTGTTCGCGAACGGATGGACGAACAAACATGTGAAGATGTGTTCACGAATGGACAGACGGATGAACATGCACTTTTCGTGAATGGACGAACATGTCAAGAATGCCAACATAAAAGCAAGGAGTAACATGCCAATGCAACATCAAGTGAACCCAACGACCATTAAAGACTTCGCGCACCTTTCCATGCAGAGGTGAGGCTGTGATACACCATGAGGATATCCATCACCCAACAACGCTGCAGCTTGACATGCACACTAGAAGAAACACGAACATACTAGCACTATCTTGTCGAGCCTTGTCATGAGTCATTCCGTTCATATGTCTACTATGAGCCACATCGTCAATCAATGTAATGTAATGTGGAAGTTTAAGAGACCAGCTTGTCATATGAAGAGTCATGTAAAGTTGATATGTCATGGAGGTCAAACAATTATGAGGGAAGTTGAACATTCACAAGGGTCAGTTTCACCCTTGGCTATAAATACCCCCTCATTTGTACATGCAAAGGAATTTTTCACCTTGGCCCCTCTCACATAGCCTTAAGAGCTTGTAATATTTTCTTTGAGGAGTAAGCAGTGGCTCCAATGCCATGCCCATGACATTAGTGATGTATGGTGTATCGATGTGTCTTGGAACTTTTCTTTAATTCAGAAGCCTTCTAATAGGCCAACACATTTTCACATATGAGTTGTAACTGTCTGTAAGATTCGTCTTGAGCACTTGTAATGCATGTTGTTTTAACCTATGTTTAACACTTGCAATCATTCAACTATTCTAATACATATATATTAATGAAAATGTGTTGTATATTCTGTTAATGTTCTCCTACCCATGTTGGTCACCTCCTAGACATGAGACAAAATATTTGACTTAAACTTGCTATAATGACAGTCACACTCATGCAGATTACCCACTCAGTGTTGTATGTACTATCTTCCCTTGTGTGTTGTGGCTACCTCATCCGTGTGGATTCCTCCTCCAGAAGCTATGCATGTCCTATTGTGTTGTGTGTTCCTAACAGAGTTGGGTTTCCCCCCATCCAACTTGGGACTCACTCTGACCTTTCCTCTCTTCTGTGAAAGAACCTTGATAAAAGTAACACTATCAATCACCAGGCACATGAACCTCGCTACTTGAAGACAAAGTAGACCACTCTCATGTGCTGACAAGAAAGACCTAAGGCAAACATTTAAGATGATGGAAATCGAGCCATCATACTGGATGGAACTCCCACACCAAATGGTGTGAGGTCTAGTTGGGACTTCATACCGGGGTGATCCCCTGAATGTTGGTGGGTACAACACCATTAAGAAGACACAAATTAATTCTCATTAAATAATTTTTTAGCGGGAAAGCATGCTTACAAAATCATTATGTTAAGATCACAACACTAACATTATGTGCTGAGGTAACTAACATGTGCGCAAGATGCAATAGGAAAGGACCCCATGTAACCTCCAGACACCTTAATCAATGATTTACAAAATAGAAAGGGATATAAACCTCAAGAATCATAGGTAAGGTGTGTCAAACATCATTGTAAAGTTGGTGATGTAAAAATCATGTTTTCTTTTATTGATTTTAAACGTGCCCGTATTACTCTAGGTTGTGCCCTTGTATTGTCATAATAGTTCTTTTGGTAATACTTTGTGCTTTAAACCTTGATGGTTTACTGGGGAAACAAATAGAAGGAAATGAATTAAATAATGAAAAACTGACTGAATTAAGAAACCTTGATTAATATTTTACATGACAATATCGGAAGGTAACTAACGTGGACAAGATTAGAACAACTTGAACAATGTCGAAGATAATATTGTCATGGAAATGGTAAGTTGTGTTTCATGTTTGATATCATGAAGATATGATGGTACCTAAAGAATATATTATTGGTTTGTGAACCATCTGGGGGACAAGGTAAGAAAATATTCCCTGAGCTTAAATAAATAAATAAAAAGAAGAAGAAGAAGGATATTACTATCTGATTAGTATGGTAAGATATTTGGTTATTCTCATATTGGGATAAAATTGTTGTTATTGAAGTTTACAAGACCTTACATGTCAAAATTATTAAGGTACCCTGCTATTCAAAGAGTGAATAACATGTTGTGAACTGATATGCAGGAAGGAACTATCCTATAGTAACATAGTGGGTGTGAGATAGTCAATACGCTTATGAGCATAAAAGGAAAATTTTCATGATTGTGCTTAGGAATAAAATTGTGTATAAATATCATAAACAAACCTGTGATGAAGGGTGAAAAGGGATAATATAGAAATAATGTTTCAAGGTGAACACGCGGTTTTGTGCTAAAAGATATATAAAATAGCCCAACATGGACCTAACCAAGTTTACACAGACAAATAGACAACAACGTAGCTACCTTGCACAAGGCATACAAAAGGAAGTTACTCTAAACTTAAGCATGATGAATATATATGTGACATTTGAAGTTAGAATGGAAGCATGATAATGATACGAAGTATGATGGTACAATAGTTGTAGTCTATCATAAAAGATGAGAATAATAAATGGTTTCTGAAATATTATTACCTATATGTAAATAGTGGAAATGGAATTATTACTTCCATGGTATGGAATTATAGTAGCACCACATGGTGGGATCTTGTAAAATGGCATAGTCACTCAATAAGTAAAAATGATTTATATCTATTTTTGATAAGATTACAGAGACTTTTCTAACTCTCATGGAGTGCAAGTTGTTAACACTTGATTAGTTGTGATGCATGTTAGTGACTCTTGCAGGGTACATAAATATTATTTATGATTCTTATAATAAAACATGAAGTGATATATATATATATTATATATAATATATATATATCTATATTGCTTAAAGAATTATTGACGAAAACTAATGACAACGATGACAATTGTGGATGTAGGATGAATGGGACAAGGTTACTCCTGGTTGAGAATATGTTCATTTTTGACTGGAAAATAAATAATGTTATTAAAGTGAAGTATCACCCATGATAAAGTTCAATGAAAAAATTATATCTTGAAAGAAGCTACATGGGAAGATGAGCATTGCATGCGAGAAACATATCCTAGTTTGTTCCAAAGGCTAGGAAACATCAGGGATGGTGTTTCGCTCAAGAGGGAAAGATGTAATACCCTTGGTAAAGGTTTAAATACTTGAATTACTCTATAGAGTTACTTGGTAGACTATGGACCATGCTAAAGGGTCATATGAGAATAAGTTACCAACATAAATGTTTTAATTCTATTAAAAAAAAAAAAATAAGCAGGCATAAATTACGGGGAAAGTAACGTTGTAGTGAGTTTCATATTCCAAAATAGTTGAAGATAGTTATAGAGAGAGGAAATTTCCTACCAAAACTCCTCTCCCTAAATATAAAATATCTCAGATGGGAAAAAGGAAGCCAAGAGGGGATAGACATTAATTGATGCACTCTTGAGGAGTGAGATTGTAAAATTGAACCTCTAATAGGATGTTGTAGAGGGAGCCAGGATGCTACCATCTATAAAGTTCTTGAGTTGGTTGGCTAGTGGAACTTTATCTGAAACCCTAGACTGAAGTTGGTTGGGATCAGGTGGTCTTGAATGAACCTGTGAAGGTTCCTAAATTGAAATTGTTTTAGATATGAAGTTGGCTTGGGGGGCATTTCAATAGAGGTGCTCGTACTCATGCCGGGAGGAACATTGTAAGCCATATAGTTTTGTGGTTGATTTATCTAATCGAAAAGAAAAAAATAGATAAGTGGAACTTACTGTTCTAAAATGTTATTTGCTTTTAGTATGATTTCTAAATGGTTTCTATATGACTTTGCATTGGAAAAATGTGAGAAATAGTGTTATATAAGTTACATTATTTAAGGTTTGTAAGGAAACAAAGTAACTTCATATTTTGTTATATATTTGAGTAAAATTGTACCTGTGCAACAGGGTCAGTTCGAAGACTGGAACTTGACTTGGGCCAGTTAGCATAACACAATCCATGTTGCATTAAAAATAAAATTTTGTATAAGGGTTAGTTCCAAGCCAAAGTAAGCTTGGGCCAGCGAGCCTAGAACAGTCCATGTCAACCATATTTAAATAAAGACAAAGTTTGGGCATGAATATAATCTTTTTCAAACCAACAACCAAGTACTATGAACTAGTTGCTTAATAATTACAACCAAGTAAGAACAATAAGCCTGATTATGTCTAATGGAAACTCTCATAAATCATCATATAATAGTCATTATAGTGTGATAGAAACAAATACCATAAGGCACACAGAATCGTTGAAATAGAATAGAAATAATATGGACATGTTACAAAAAGTTTGTATAAGATCTCATGCATATTGAATACCAATTGTAACCCAAGTTAGAATTACTACTTCCTGATTATTTCAAAAATAAAACTCAAAAGAAATATATAGATGAGGAGAAACATTAAGTTATGACAGAGTATGACTTAGAAACTTTTGAAGAAAACAAAAATACAACTTACTTAACTAGTAATAAGTGCATGCGAGAGGAACATTCATAATGGGAAAATTAAATAGTACACAAACCCTCATTATAAGTTGTTGGCTAGGGTTTATGGACCAGTACCAATCTCTTAACAAAAGATATGCAAATTTCAAAGAAAGAATTATTTCCAATTACGGCTAGAAATCATGCTAAATATTTTTTACAACAAAATAGTTATAATTCAAACATGACATGAATGAGAGTTCCTTTACAAGCCCCACAAAAATATAGTCGAAAAACGTTAACTCGACTGTAATTTTTAGAAGGCACAGTTGCTGTCGAAACTGTTCAAACTCCCTATAACCCTAGAGTAACTAATAATCTAAGAAAACAATAGAAAAGTCAAGAACTTGGATAAGGGCTTGGTTGTAATGGCACCAACCTACAAAAATAAGAGCTAAGGATGGAGCTATAAGCTCTATATATTACCAACCCTTGAATGAACGTGTTCCATAATCTAGGTGGATATTGGTGGCCATCCACCTATTCCACCTAGACCTCCAGTCATTTTTGATTATTTATTTCAGCATTTACTATTTTTAGTATTTTTTCAGATCCTAAACTTTTAGAGCAATTTTGATCCCCGAAACAATTTTTTTTTGAGGTTTGTAATAAGCCCGTAGCCATAGAGGGGCATACTACAAATCATGTAGTAATTAGAGATACATTTCGAAAAAGGTATTGTACACATCAAACAAATATAATATGACCAAGTTATGACCTCAAGAAGTTGGCTGCCCAACTAACCCTAAAGGGGTCCACAAACTCTTTCTTTTCCATCTCCTAGGGTTAGGGGTTTTGTTGTTTATGGTTTTCCCTTGTTGTTCAATAATAAATAGCCCCTTGAGCCTCATTGTAACATAGTTCAGAGGCATGTAGCTACCACATCTCTTCTCAGATATAATCTACCATTGCCCAAGCAAGTTTATTTCCATTCTATTTGTAAGCATGTTTCAGTATTCTGATATTAATGAAATGAAGCGTTATTTCTGCTTCATCTCTTTTGTTATGGTTATATCTGTAATTTGTTGCATTATTGTTTAGTTGAGATCAGCCGTATCAGAGAAGTCTTCTCTTTCTCTATTTTTCTTATGCATGTCCCCAACGAGGTCAGGGTAGAGGGAGTTAGAGCTTGATCTGGTTGACCCTTTGCAAGACCAGCCTCACAAACCCTAACGACCTCCTATGGTGGAAGAAAAGAATTATGAGGGGGTAGGAGATCCTATCAAAATATTTCTCGAGGAAGAAGTTGAGTGAAAAAGGAATGCGAAGATGGATAACTTTGCCCAAATCCTTCGACTGCTACCCACATACGACACATCTTCATCGAGGCAACACTTCCTTTAAGGTACAAGATAACTTTGACACTCCCATATTTGAGGGCTATATAGATGCAAACGCCATAGATAAATGGTTGATTCTACTGGAAGTGTAATTTTTAGTTCATGAATTTTCCAATTAGGAAAATATTATTTTTTCACTTCTCAAAGTTGTCCCACACTTCAAGGACTAGTGGGAAACCTACTGCAAAAAAAAGCATGAGAGGGAATCCTCACTGTTTTCAGCTACACCCACTTGGGATTCTTTCTGAGATGCCATAAAGGAACAATACCACCCTATCAGGAGCTATGAAGATAAATACATAAAGTGGAGCATGCTAGGGCGGGGAAGGGACCAATATGTGCCATAGTTCACAAATGTTTTCCATACCCTCCACAAAAACTTGGGTATCAATAATTCTGAGTAGAATCTGGTACTCAAGTACCACAACTACCTGCACAAGTATATGTAGGACAAGATGGAGTTCCTGGAAATCTCCTTGCTCAACATGACATACTGATATGATTTAAATATTGAGTATAAGTTTAAACAAAGGAATCGAGATTGGATCTATGAATCTAAACTAAGGAAAAGGAAACCCCAAACCAAAAATAAAAGGCCAAATCCAAGGTGGGGCGACCCATGATAACCCACCGAAGCTACAAGTATAGAGAAACATCCTAAAGGCAATGAAGGATATAAGAAAATTGTGTGAGTTCCATAAGAGCTCCATTCACAACACAAGTGAGTGTTGGGCCAAGTAGTCACTATTGACTGAGCTAAAGGCTTTTGAATCAGATGCATGTTTCGACTCTGAGTCAAGACCTAACAAGAGTAATGAAAAATGGAAGTAGATCATTAACGAAGAACCCAGTGCCACCATGGCCACCACCAAGATCTAGAAGAATGAGCTTGAAGATCTAGAGGAGGGGGAATGCCTCTTCCACTCACAGATGTGGGTGAAGGGTTCTCTGTTGCAGTTAATTATCAATAGAAGGAGACAAAATAACCTCATTTTAGTAGAGGTTGTGAAGCGACTAGGCCTATCGACGACATCACATTTGTAGCTGTCACTATTAGAAAATGAGAAATTAGTCACTAGATGACTAAAGGTGTTAGTGACCACAACTTTTCCAAGTGAAATACTACCAAAAATGAACAATCTTAAGTGACCAAACTAAAAATGACTAACATAAATCACTAATTTAGTCGCGGGTTAAAATATATGACTATATAATAAGAAATACAACCAAAAATTGATTAACGTGAATGACTAATTTAGTCTAGGAACAAAAATACAACTACCTAACAAGTATTACAATATTATGAATCCGTCGTTTATGTTAGGCATTTTAATTATTTCATTCAATCTAAACTTACAACTGATAGAGGATTGAAAGGTTATTAAGGATTGACAGAAAGGTTATCAGTCCTTAAACACTTCCCCATCCTCACATTGTGTATAGTTGAGCCAACTTTGCATTATTTATCTCTAATAGTTTGTAATTTTAAAAATATATTTTTTAATAAAAAATAATTATTTTATGTGTTTTTTAAAAATCTATTCATTGAATCTAATTAGATCTACTTCCAATTTGAAGATAAATTTTAATTTTTAAGGCTATAATATCAAATAAAAACTACTTTAATTTCATATTAACCAACCTAGACCATCTTAAACTCAGATCTATCAAGCGCAGAGAGGGATCAAATCTCTTGAGGTGCAAGCTTTGTTTTTTAGTGTAAAACTTTAGGAAAAGTTTGAACTTCAAGAGATTGGATCCCTGTTGACTCTTCATAGATCTAGGGTTAATATGGATCTAGGTTGGATATATAATACTACATATATCTATATTTGTATTTGTCTCTATTTTTTATTCCATGTTTCTATCTCCCACCCCAAACATACACACTCTCCTGTCCCTCTCTTCCCCTTCTCTCTCTCTCTCCCTCTCTCTCTCTCGATTTCCTCCCGCTCTCCTCTCTCCCTCATTCTGTCTCCAGGGATCCCTTTTCACCCCCTCTCTCTCCACCTTTCTCCCTCTATGTTTTTCTTGTTCCCTCCCTCTCCTCTCCCCTTCAATTCCATCTCGTTCTCCTCATATCCCTCTTCCTTCCTCTCTCTCCCTTCTCTCCCACCTCCCTTTATATCTCCCCCCAATTACTCTCCCTCTCTCTCTCTCATTTATGTCCAAATCTACCAGTGTCTCCCTCCCCCTCTCCTTCTCTCTCTCCCCTGCATCTCTATGCCTCCATCTCTCTCCCTTCCCCTTCTCTCCCTATATCTCTCCTCTCTCTTCTCTCCTCTCTCTCCATCTCTCCCTTCTCATTCCCTGTCTCTATATCCACCTCTATCTCTATATGTCTTTGTTATTTCCTCCCCCTCTCCCCTTAAAATTCCATCTTTCTATTCGTGTCTCTCCCTCTATCCTTCTCTCTCTTCCTTCCTCTCGCTCCCTCTCTCCCACCTCACTCTCTCCCTCCCCCATGACCCTCTCTCTCTCTCTCTCTCTCCAACTTTTTCACTATCTCCCTCCCTGTCCGCCGCTCCCCCAACCCCTAACTCTCTATTAAATTTGATCACATTGTAGTTTGTTTAAGAAATTATCTAAATAAAAAAAAATTAATTGGTTGTAAAATATTAACCCTATATTGTGGATCAATCATGTCAAAGAAAATAAAATAATGAAAAACTTAAAAAATCATGCACTATATCAACTTCATTTTATTAAAACTTTAATTTAATTTCCATGGAAATATCTTTAGTAGTAGTGAGGATAGAGGGTTTCGATATATCTCAAATTGTAACATTTTCCCTTTTAGATTCAATTAGAAAAATGTTGTATAGTTAAATTAGTATAAGATATTTTTACTATGAAATAAGTTATGCTTTTTTGGTATGTGGTATCAATTTCAAGACAAATTAATTGCCTATCACTTAATTTTCAACCCGGGGGTTTCGTAAAACTTGCGAAGCATGTGTGCACTGTATATGTAGAAATTAACTTCCAATTTAGATCAATCTAACTACAAAACCAAATAACAAAAAACCAATTTCACCTATTTTAATTCAACAATAAATTCCAAAGAAACTATTGTACAATATGTCGAATTGAAATCTTAGCCTATCACACTTGCAAAAATTGAAATCTTAATCTACTACACTTGCAAGAATTGAAAAGCACACCACTTTTTCAGAAATGAAATTGCATAAAATGAGATCTACTCCAAGGGATCATGTGTGCATTATCATATCAGGATCCTATGCAATGAATAATCAAAACCACATGATATGAAATGAAAGAAAAAACAATCCTTCTTAACCTCTAGATGTGAAGGAAAATAAAAACAATTACTCTTAACCTCTCACATAGGAAAAGATATGAAAGAAATAAATCTTAATCTATGAAAAACAATAAATGTTAATCTATGAAAAACAACAAATCTCACACATTATAGATGGCCAATCCAAAAGCATGAGGGATGGAAAGTTGAGAGGCTCCAAATACAAGCATATCTAGATAAAAGTGAACATCACTCATGAGTATGGTGCCAAATCCAAATTCTATATTCAAAACATGAGCATTTCCCCAACTTTACACATGCCTTTGAAAAGAGGAGGCTCTCCTATTTATACAAAAACATAAGAAGATACCTCATTAATAGAGGTCCATTATTCTCTCCTTAGATCCCTAGAAAATCTCATAGAGCTACAACTCAAATAGATAATGATGAGACACATATCCTCTTTGACCTTTATCCAAATCTTCTTCCATATCTTGAAGATAATTCGAATTTGAGTATTGGAGGCCACATAAGGGTGCCTTGGAAGCTTCCAAATGACCTACACATCATGAAACTCAAGCCACTTTTAAGTATTAGCAAGTATATGTCTTTTTTCTAAGTTTTAAACATTTAATTCACTTATAATACTAGAAATCTTTAACTTTTGGAAAACACAAAGGTAACCCCATGTAATCATGAAAATGGAGGCTAATGAAAGATTATATGGCTATGGAGTTGTGACATGTGAGTGAAATGGTGGAGATAAAGGTGAAAGTGGATGATATCTTGAAGACATTTTGAAGACTCTACATACACCCCAACTGACGTTATTGCATGTCCTCATGCAATCTATTGCATTGTTTAATCATGATTTTCTTTTGAATGAGCTTGGCTTATATCAATTGTCCTTAAACTTTGCATTTGACAATTTCATTTCTTTTCACAAAGTATTCCTTATCATACATTGAATTGCAACATGTTTGGTTGGTTCTTATGTGACAACCAAATCTTAATTGGTATTGATTCTTGTGTTTCAATACCCTTGTTTCTTTTTTGTTGTTGCAAGATTCATTGAACATATTTAAGAATGCATCTTTAGATCAGCCATATAGTATTATCATCATTTAAGCATTTATTTGCAAATCACATAACTTTTGAACCATAATTGATTAGAACGAGTATGTTAGGATGAAATGAAGTGATATGGATGTGATAATAAATGGATGTACCTTCCCCCAAACTAAAGGTGTTTACGGTTTTTTATAAATGATAAAGGAAATATGGTGAAGTAATTTCCAAAAATTATAGCTTCAGTATTTAAGGAATTCTATGATTAAAAGCTAGAAAATAACATACCTTTACCTACCTAGGAATTAGACAAACTGGGCATAGGTAGAGAAGTTGTAGTTGCTACTGGATCATGGAATAGAACATAGAATTTTATCTGCTTCTTAGTTGCA
The DNA here is from genome assembly GCA_000404065.3 of Pinus taeda. Classification (NCBI taxonomy): domain Eukaryota; kingdom Viridiplantae; phylum Streptophyta; class Pinopsida; order Pinales; family Pinaceae; genus Pinus; species Pinus taeda. The sequence continues at coordinate 206,376 of APFE031590794.1, read as the reverse complement.
TAAATGGTGGATGAGGTGGTCAAAGTGGAGTCTTTATTGCTACTACTAAATATGTTGGATCTGTTGCAAAATGCTGAAATGATATCGTCTTCACCTGCTATAAAACCCGATGGTACAATTCTAGTCATGCAAATAAATGTCTTATTACCAAGCATGAAGAGAGGTCATTGGATTATGGTCATTGATGAATGTTGTTAACCAATGCGAGGCAAACTCGCCATTAAAGTCAACGAGTGCCAAGGTACCTAAGTACATCTTGCAAAGTGCGAATAGATGAGCTGATGTCGAGCCACTTGCAAGATCCAACAATAAAGGGACATTAATGTATTCCCATGATTGTCGATGAGAGAACTTCCCATTGATGCATACAAGCCTCAAGGTACTAATAAGGACTCTATCCTTGAACCCAGATAATGTGTTAATGTGGATAGGCCAAGACTTGTTAGAAGGGAGGCCTTAATGAGTCCTCCATCATCTAACGCGAGTATGAAATGATGATTTTGGAAGGTGTATGAATGAAAAATTTTTTAGTGGATCAAGGTTTATTTAATGGAAAGGAAAATGACAAGAGGGTAAACAAGCAAATGGAAAACAAAAAGACAAATCAACATGTAAGTGAGTTGAATATCTCTATTAATGGGTTAATGAATGGAAATTATGGAAAATGTGAATGGAAAATGTAAATGGAAACATGTGACTGTTGCAAGGAAAATGGTGATGACGATGTTTAGTGAAAATGATTGGATTGCTTGTGAGTTTGGAGAGAGAAAATGATGGCATTTATGGATGATAGAAATGGATTCAATTGGTTCATTTTTCTTGAAATTGGTCGTAGAAAACCAATCATGCACAAATTGGCCTCCGTCAATTCTCTGATTGTCCTGGAACATGAAAACAAACATGGCACTAACAGTGCAACAAACATAAGTGTGTTCAAAGAGAAGTGATCAATTTCTCTAGGTACATACGCAAAATTTGCGTAATTGACAGGTTCATGACGTGTCCTATTTTCAAATGGTTGGTGCAATTTCACAACTGCAATAATAAATCCAATTTCTAAAAGAAAACAGTTTCCTCAATCAAAAACTCATCAATCGATCTTGCAGATAAAGCGCCTTCATAGTTCTTCTTCTTTTCTGCATCATGCTTGAAAACATCATTAGACAAAACCAATAAATTTTGATCATGATTTTCTGATTAGAATGCATTTTTGACAAATAGATCATTGAGTTAAATACATAGCTGCAAAATTGTGCAGTTTCTGTAACTAAAATCTTCAACATACAGTTAAGTACACACAACTATGCATTTTTATTATGGACAAATAACCAATGTAATCTTCAAATTCATCAATAACTCTTCCAGAAAAATTAGCAGATAGAAGAATTTTTTTTTTTTTCTCTTTCTTTGATAGGTGTGTTTGAGTTGACCATCCCAACAATATTTTTCTCAATTTCTCTAGATTTTGCATCAAAATTTTTCTACAATTTTTCTCATGGCAATTTTCTTGAAAAACAATAAAATATACAATAATTTTTTTTTTTTAAGAAATATTTACAAAATGAAAAAAAATGAAATATATATACAACATAACATATATAAAACAAAAGTACAAACATCATAAAAAAACACTTCTTAAAAAAAAAAATTATATAAAACATATATATGCACATTAAAATCAAAACATAACAAACATTATACATATAAAACATTAAAACAACATTCTGCTAACATCAAAATATACATATACAAAAAACACATAAGATGTAAATTAATACGAAATTTTCCATGAGTGAAAAGCAAGGCACACCAAAAATCAATGGCCACTAAGGTAAATGGAGAGCAGGAGAATTCCTGAAAGAAGTCGGATCAACGCCGAATTCCATCCGATATGCTTTAGATATTGCCGTCTTGAGCCTAAAACCGAATGTACCACAAACAACCTGTTTTTTTAAATCAGCCACACTCTATCATCCTTGTACCATATGACACCATCAAAGCAACCTGATTCATGACCTCAATTCAATCACAACTGTTGGGAGTGAAAATCGTAATCCCTTTAGGAGTTGATTGTTGAAGGAATAATATTGGATAAATGGCGTTGATTTTGGCCCAACCATAAAATATCCAACAAATCTGTGTTTTTTGAGTTGAAAATGATTTCCCAACTGCATGTATTGCACCCATGACTAGTTTTTGGTTGCTTATCATTGTTGGAAATGTAAATCCCAATGAAGCCTTAAATTCAACTCTATCCTACTCATTGTGTCTGCACATTCAAATGTACCCAAGTCATTGAGTTTGAACATTCAATAGTCATAATCCTTCGACAATTCTTCTTCTAAAGGAAAATACAATTCATCTGAATAGCTACATGATGTGATTCAGTTGACGCAAATACATTTCAACACAATAATGATCAACTAGAATAATGTTTTTCTAAATAATGAAATCTCTTCAATTTACTCAATTCATTGAGTCTAAACAAATAGAATTGTTGGTCAATTCTACTTCTGGATGCAAATACAATTCAATTCTTCTCAATCTCACCAAGTTGATAATTAATATCGTACTACCCAAGATCTCCATGGCAGATCTACCTCCTTTAGATCAGGTAGATCAGACGAGGGCTGCAACTGCCTCTATGCATTAATTACAAACCATTTTTTTCTCATGTAATTTCCCAATTAAGGCTCCAGAGAACCTTGAATATCTCCCAATAGGTTATGAATTTTAGGAAATTGTTCCTGGGGTTTATAACTGACCCAGTTCGGATAAAAATCGACATTTTATTTTTTCAATTTTCTTCATTTGGCCAGAGAATCGTGTTTTAAAGCTGAGGTTTTTAAGCTCCTATGCATTTCCTCTGCTTTAGGTAACTACTTATAATGCTGGTGGGATTCTGATAAAAAATTCCTTGGTGGCCTCATTGAAGAGTGAAATGTTTACTTCATTTGGATTTTCAAGATATAGTCTGTACCCTTCATGCCTATTCGGCTACTCAATTTTTCCATGGGTCTCTGATGAGAAAACAATTGGATTTTATACTAGATCACCCATATGCATAGTGGGATATATATATAGATACACTTTTTTTTATATGTTTAGACTAACCTAAGTACCCACGGGGGATTTGAACCGGTGACCTATCGCAAGGAGTGCCTTAACAGCGCACCCATTCACCGTCAATCCAAAGCCCCGTGGGCATATATATAGATACACTTGGGTGGTATTGTTTAGCAAGTTTTTCTTATGGGCTCTAGGAAAATAGAGTCATGGTCTGGATTGGTATCAATTACTGTAGGATACAACCTCTCTTTAGTTTTTGATTTAGTATATTGTTTGTCATGGAATTCAAAACCAATTTATAAGCTGGAATAATTACTTATAGATTCTCCCCCTAATTGAGTGGAGCTGTGAGATCTTGAGCTTCTATTGGATATGAGAATAAACATCGACTTTCCATTGTCTACATCATTATTAACTCAAGATGGATTACTTGTGATATGAATCAAATCAGGCTCAGCTGTAGAAATGAGCCTTTTCTGTAGCTTCACAAGAACGAATTAGAATGAAAATCATTTGAATCATTAATATTCCAGATATGCAGCAAATTAGATCAGATTCAAAGCAAGAATTTTTTTATTTTTATTTTTTATATTTTTTATTATGATGGATTTTTGGATTTGGATTCCAAGCTATATATAATATATATATATATATATATAATATATATATATATATATATATATAATATATGGCCCATGAGAGCCCAAAAATTTAATTTCTCAATTCTCTTAAAAAAGAATTGATAATTTTTATTGAAAATTTACATTTCCCTTATTCAAAAACATGAATTTTGTTTTTTTTAAATCAAATCATGAATTTTTTTATTGAAAATATTTGTGATGTTAATGAAAAAAATGGAAGAAAATAAATAAAAATCTAAATATTTTAAAGTCTAAAAAAGAAGGCAATTAAGAAAAAAATGCAATCAAGCTTTAAAAAAAAAATGCAATCAAGCTTGACTTTATTTTTCCTAATTTATCTACGTGATCTTTTTTTATTTTTATTTGTAAGTATATGAATGTTTCCAATGGAGCCATGTATGTAACAAATTGATAGATATACTCACATGCAGGTTTGAAATATATTCCCTGATACGTACTTGTGTATGAGAGACCAACTATCTTGATTGAGATGTTGTCAGAAGATACTGAAGAATAGAATACTCGGATCCAATGACTGTCTTGAACAAAGATTCAATATAATCTTGTCCTCCTTGGCTTCCTTCTATCATGCCATGCAAGTCCTCACATATGTGATCTCCATTCATAGAATCTGGTGATAGGCATGCATGAAACTTTTCAATTTTAGGATTCGGCAATTGTTCTTTATCAACAGGCATCCATGATTCTTAGATCTTACCTGAATCTTCTTCTTCTAGTTGTTGTTCTTTAATGGAAGCTGGTAAATCATTTTGCAATACATCAACATTGTAAGTGGATTGAGGCATTTTATTTTTGGGGATTCGAAATGGCTATGCAGGTAGTGGCATGGGAATGGATCTTTGGGGTGTTTGTGTGTGTGGTAATGGGAAAGGTTGAATTGAGATTAACTAAGGGTGAAACTGATGTTGTGGTGGAGGTAAATGCTATGGATAACATTGATATTGGTATTGAGGATAGTGAGTGAAAGATTGAGTATATGATGGATTTCCTCTATAAGGTTCTTCCCAACCCTGCTTCAAAGATTATTGTTGAGATGAGGATTGAAATGACAAAGGTTGCCAAGGCAAAGGTGTTTGTCAATTATGCTATGCATAACCCTGAAATTGTGCACAAGGATATTGCATCATATTGGGTTGATGAGGCTACCATGGTCCTATTGGAGCTTGATTCACTCCATTATCCTTTTGATAAACTGCCTTTAATTGTTGGGTTCTGTTATATTCTTTCCACAACTAGCCCACATAGTTAACTGGGGTGTTAGAGGGGGGGTGGAGCCTCCCATTTGTTGCACTGATTTCTTAGAAGGGGGGTCACAGGGGGTTTGAGGGAAAAATTTGGTTTTGGAACCTATGTTAGGTTGGGTCGACCCACCTATGGTTTTGTACATGATTTTCACACATGTTTTTGGATGCGATGGTTTTCGGTCCATGATATTGGATGCTTCATCATGTATAAATATGTATTATAACATTGAAAGGAACATAATGAAAAAGTCAAGCTGGTAGTCTTGATTTTGGGGTCCAGGGGAAATCTATGTGTATATGTGTTATACTCTCGCATTTTTTATTTTATGTGTTTTAAAATTCAAACCTACATTAAAAACCTACATTTGGTATCAAAGCTATTTTGGCTTCAAGGGGATGCCTTTGTTGCTAAGGGGTTTCACTTAGGCTTGTGGTAAATCCTGTTCTGTGGGAGATTTGCGAGATCGATTCTGGTGGTGAAAGAAGATGGTGAGTAGTGGAAAGATAAGGATCAAGAAATTTAATGGTTAGAGTTTTGAGTTGTGGAAACTCAATATAGAGGATTTGTTGGTGGATAAAGATTAGTGGATTGCAGTAGATCTGGATACTAAACCAACGGGAGTGTTTGATGAAGAATGGAATAAGTTGGATCGGAAGACAAAGAGCACAATACGATTGTGTGTCTTAGATTCAGTATTGCTGAATGTATTAGGGGAATTTACGACGAAGGCTTTGTGTGACAAGTTAGGAACTTTGTACCAATCTAAGTCTCTGGTGAATAAATTGTTCCTGCGGAAAAAGCTGTATAACCTGAGGATGAAACATGGAGACTCGGTGACAGAGAATATGAATGCATTTAATATTGTGGTAAGTCAGTTAGCATCTGTTGATATTAAAATTTCAGATGAAGATAAGTGCATCAGGTTGTTGTGTTCTCTACCAGATTCATGGGATATTCTAGTTATTACAATAGGTAGTAATGCAACTGCCTTGCAGTTTGATGAAATAGTCTCATCCTTATTGACAGAGGAGATGAGATGGAAAAATATGGAGAGCTAGAATGGTGATGCCTTGTCTGTATGAGGACGGTCTCAGAACATAAACAAAAGTAGGTCATTGAGTGGGAGATCTAAATCTAGACGGAGATCTAAATCTCCAGGAAAAACTGTAAAGGTGGTGTGGTGGAAATGCAGAAAAGAAGGGCACTACAAAAGGGATTGTAAATCTAAAGCTCCTGATAAAGGAAAGGGATCTGATGGTGATCCTTCTACAAAGGCGAAAACCACCTCAGATGAAAGTGGGGATGTGTACTTCTCTTCTTCAACTACACATGTAGATCATGAGGCATGGTTGATTGACTCAAGTGCATCTGTTCACTTCACTACCCATAGAGATTGGTTCTGTGAGTATGAGAAATACGATGGTGGTGATGTATTCTTAGGGGATGATAGGAAGGCTAGAATTGTTCTTCACGGAAAAGTAAAGTTGAAGTTGTAAGGTGGAAGGGTTAGAACACTTCCGGGTATTTTGGATATTCCTGCATTGGCCAGAAATCTGATTTTTGTAAGCAAGTTGGATGATGCAGGTGTAAAAATAGTGTCCGAGAAGGATACCTGCAAGATGGTTCGGGGAGCACTCGCATTGATGCGGGGAGTTCAGATTGGAACTTTGTACAAACTGCAAGGTAGCATGGTTGTTGATGGGTGCAACAGTTCTATTGTTCCTAAAAATGGAGAAGAAAACCTAGTGGTCTTTGGAGAGAAGACCATGGTGTGGCATCAAATGCTTGGACATATTGGAGAGAAGGGTCTATGAAAACTTCATGGTAAAGGTATGGTAGAAGGTATGAGTAATAGCTCTCTGGATTTTGATTTCTATGAAAATTGTGTATATGGGAAGCAGAATCGGGTGAGTTTCCCCTCTGGTGGTGAGAGGGTGAAACATATATTAGAGCTTGTGCATAGTGATGTGTTTGGACATGTGAAGGTTCCATCACTAGGTAAGTCTGTGTACTATGTATCATTTATAGATGACTTCTCAAGGAATACGTGGATATATTTCCTTAAGAATAAATCTGAAGTCTTTGATTAGTTTAAAGAATTTAAGGCTCTAGTGGAAAATCAGACAGAGAAGAAGATAAAGGTGTTGAGGATAGATAGTGGTGGAGAATTCTGCAGCAAGGAATTTGAAGAATTCTGTAAGAAGTGTGGTATAGCATGACACAACACTACTCCATATACACCTCAAAAAAATGGAGTCGCAGAAAGAATGAACAAAATGTTGATGGAAAGGGCAAGAAGCATGCTCAGTGGTACCGGGTTAGGACAGGAATTCAAGGTAGAGGCAGTGGATACTGCATGTTACTTGGTCAACAGGTCACCTTCATTAGCGTTGGAGGATAAGACTCCACAAGAAGTATGGACTGGTAAGAAACCCTCTCTTTCACATCTGATGGTATTTGGATGTGATGCATATGTACATGTTCCAAAGGAGAAACGAACCAAGTTGGATAGTAAATCTGAAAAGTGCATCTTGATTGGGTATAAGGATGGTTTAAAGGGTTATAAGCTTTGGAACCCAATCACACGGAAGGTTGTGTACAGTTGAGATGTGGTGTTTAGAGAGGTGATAGCTGTTATCAAACATGAAGTCCAACCAAAGGAACCTGTGAATATAGAGTTTGAACTAAAGGAGGAAGAATCAGACTCTGTAGCAGAGGAGCAATCAGAAGATGAAGAGCCACAAACTTCGGCTGTGAGAAGATCAGTTCGAGAAAGAAGGCAGCCAGAAAGGTATAGTCCATCTGCTTTCTTTTCAAATTTTGCTTTGTCTGTTACTAATGATGATCCCAGAACTGTGAAGGAAGTAGTGGATTCAGAGGATGGAAAACTCTGGAAAGAGGCCATGGTTGATGAAATGGCATCTTTGCACAAAAATGAGGCTTGGGATCTGGTGGAGTTGCCGGCTGGAAGGAAACCCATTGGCAGCAAATGGGTGTTCAAGAAGAAGACAAATGCAGAAGGGAAGGTGGAGAAATTCAAAGCTCGGTTGGTAGCAAAAGGTTATTCCCAGGTGCCGAGAATTGATTTTGGTGATATTTTTTCTCCTGTTGCCAAGGTAACTTCTATTAGATTACTTTTTATCTGTTGCTGCTGCTTTTGATTTTGAGGTAGAACAGATGGATGTGAAGACAACATTTCTTCACGGGGATTTGGAAGAGGAAATCTACATGAAGCAACCTGAAGGCTTTGGGGTGAAGGGTAAGAAAGAACTAGTATGCAAGTTAAAGAAGTCTCTGTATGGGTTAAAACAGTCACCAAGGATGTGGTATCAAAAATTTAATACATTTATACGGGGACTTAACTTCACCAGATGAAAAGCAGATCATTGTGTGTATTTTAAATTAATTGGTGACCGTGTTATTTATTTGGTCTTGTATGTGGATGATATGTTGTTGGTTGGAAATGACAAAGAAATTATCCAGGATTGGAAGACCCAATTGTCCTCCAAATTCGACATGAAAGATCTCGGTGCTGCAAACTATATTTTGGGCATGGAAATTAAAAGAGATCGGGCAAAGAGGAAGCTCTGGTTAAACCAGAGGAAGTATGTCGAGACAATATTGCAGAGGTTTAATATGCAGGACAGTAAACCGGTGAAGGTTCCTATTCCTGTAGGTGTGAGGTTATCTACTGAACAGTGTCCCAAGACATAAGAAGAGGAAGAGGACATGTCCCGTGTTCCATATGCAAGTGCAGTCGGTAGCTTGATGTATGCCATGGTCTGTACTAGACCAGACATTGCACATGCAGTGCGAGTATTGAGCAGGTTTATGTCAAAACCAGGGAAGGAGCACTGGACAGCAGTGAAGCGGGTTTTCAGGTATTTGCGTGGCACTAGTGATTATGGTTTGTGCTACCAAGGAAGACCAGGATTGGACAGAGTGTTGGATATCTGTGGCTTTGTGATGCAGACTGGGCTGGAGATCTGGATCAGAGAAGATCTACAAGTGGGTATGTGTTTAACCTATTTGGAGGTGCAGTCAGTTGGATGAGTAAGAAACAATCTGTAGTGGCACTATCAACTACAGAGGCAGAATACATGGCAGCCACTCATGCAAGCAAGAAGCAGTTTGGTTGCAGAGATTATGTTCAAGTATGGGGTTAGTACAGGGAGCTATAAGGATAGACTGTGACAGCCAAAGTGCAATTTTCTTGGCAAGAACCCTGCTTATCATTCAAAGACAAAGCACATTGATGTTCAGTATCACTTTGTGAGGGATATGATAGAAGACAAAAAGGTGTTGCTGGTAAAGGTGACACTTTGAAGAATACTGCAGATGCATTGACAAAATCTGTGAGCTCTGAGAAGTTCTCTTGGTGTAGAGAAACAATGGGTGTTTCAGGGCAGGAAAAATGACTAAGCTCTCCTGTGGCCCCCTGTGGAAAGAAAACAACAAGTGGGAGATTGTTGGGTTGTGTTATATTCTTTCCACATAGTTAACAGAGGGTTTGAGGGGTACCCGTAACCCCACTTTATGGGGTCCGGGGCAGTGCCCCGGAAAATTTTGGTTTTGGACCCTATGTTAGGTTGGGCGGACCCACCTATGGTTTTGTTCATGATTTTTCACACATGTTTTTGGACGCGATGGTTTTCGGTCCATGGTTTTGGACGCGATGGTTTTTCGCTCCATGGTATTGGATGCTTCAGCATGTATAAAAATGTATTGTAACATTGAAAGGAATATAATGAAAAATCAAGCTAGTAGTCCCGGTTTTGGGATCCAGTGGGAAATCTCTGTGTATACGTGTTTTATGTGTTATTCTCTCACATTTTTATTTTTCCTATGATTTAGAATTCGTATGCAGGTAATTTCTGTATGGGGTTGAAACCTACATGATCTATATGACGTTGATAATGATGATGAAGATGACAATTCAAATGATGATGTCATTAACAACAATGATGAAGACAAAGATGATAATGATGAGGGTGATGACAATGATGATGATGATGATGATAATGATGATGATGTTGATGTTGATGAAGATGACAAATACGATGACGATGATGATGATGTCAATGATGATGATGAAGATAAATATGATGATAATGACATTAATGATGATGATGATGACGATGAAGGCAATGACATGGATGATGATGAATATGATGATGATGATTTGATAATGATGTTGATGAAAAATATGATGATGATGAGGGTGGTAATGATGATGAAGACAATGACGAGAACATTGATGTTGATTATGATGAGGATGATGATGATGATGATGGTAAAAATGGTGACGATGATGATGTTAATGAAAAAGATTATGGCAATGGCAATGACAATGATTTGAATGTAGGTTTGTCATTTATGAACTCTATGAATTAGTCATTTGAACTTAATTTTGTCTTTGGCCCCATTCATAGGTAACTCTATTTTGGGTCAAAGCATAATTTTCACTAATCCGTAAATGGAAATTCTTGGAAATTATTAGGTGAACCAAAGTTAAAATTGGAGATGATGGTATAAACCTAAATGAGCTTCTTTTCGTTTCAAGAATAATATATTCTCTACTAAACAAGGAAAACCACATGAAGGTGGAAGGTCATATTCCCCCCCTCCCCCGCACCTCACTCTCAATTCTCCAATACCCAATATATCTACTATAATATATTTGAAAGAAACATAGTAACAATCAAACATAAAAACTAGGAAAATAAAAATTTGAGGTTAATGAAAGAGAAAAAACCAACTGAAAACATATAAATGCATAACTCGTACATTTCAATATTTTGATATCATTAATATTCTTCCTCACCCAACTCATCATATATATCATCGTCTGGAACATTCTCTTCTACATTTGGTTCATCTTCTTCAAGTTATTTGTCTAACACATCATCAATATCATCTAGTTCATCCAAATTAACATTTCCTTGATTAACATATCCTTGAACTTATTTGTTGTATTCATCTAACACATGAACCCCATGCTCCTCTACATAATCTGCTTCTTTAATTTCATCTTCGTCCACTACATCATACTTTACTGGCCTTCCTCTTAAATCATATCTAATATCATAGAACCAACACACTTTACCTAGAACCTCTACATAAAATACTTGTTTGCATTGGCTTGGAATAACATAGGGCTCTCATCTTGGCTCAACATTCCTTGTATTAACCATGGTAAATCCGTTAGCATGCTCAATAATAGTTTTATTAGGGTCACATTCATGGATTCTTAGCCTGAAACATTTAACATTGAACATAAATAATTTGAAGGATTTAAAGTCACACTCAAGTATCTCATCTAGATACCCATAGTATTGATTTCTAGAGACTTTTGGATGTCTGTCACCTCTAGAGGCAACATTGATAACCTAAAACATTATAGTTATCCCACTATCAGAAGTTTTCACTTTTTCATCCAACCTTTTGAAGTGAAATTTGTGGCCATTTCTGATCCAAAAATGGAGGAACACTCCTTCTGTCAAAAACCCATTGTCCCCTAACACTTTGCAAGTTATAAAAATGGGTATTTAAAGGTAAACAATTTTCACAACCTATTCAAGAAAGTGAGTTAAGTTTTCACATGAACCTAAAAGAGAAAAAAAATCACATGCATCTCAAAGTGATAAACATGAAGAGAAGAAACCAGCATTGGATGATGGAGTTCACCCCTCCTGAGCTACATCTCAGGCTTGCTCCAATAGCTAGACTGTTATATTGAATTCAATAGAAAATGAGTATATAAAACTTGTTGACCGTAGAGTGGCTTGTTTCTCCTACAAATAATTCTCACTCAGAAAGATGACTCCCTATAGAAAGTCATGAAAATTTCAACATAAAAAGGACTTTGACATTATAGTTCCTTATACTCCACCTAAAATCAAAAGCATAAACATGAAAATCCCCCACAATGAAGAGTTAAAAAAGGATTTTATCCTTAACACATTAAGAAAAGATTGAAAAGAGATTCTCTATAGAAGTAAATGTCACTTCATATGAAACTAGAAGGCTAGAAAACCTCTAACTAGGCTCTCTCCATGCCAAAAAATGCCTCCATACTGCTTGAAATTTGACTCTGCATCTAGCCCTAAAAGACTTGATTCTGCAAAAAAATCCATCATAAAGTGCTCAAATCAGAAAAATGAGGCTGCCATTGATTCCAAGACACTCAGAAACCCCCATCTAGGCTCTTATTCAACTCAAAAAGGTTAAAAATTGAGCAAGATATGCTTCTCCAAGCCAAGCTCTACTATATGTCATGCAAATTGGCAAAAGTTGCTAATTGCATGACAATTTTGCCCTTTTCTCATTTTTCCAAGCAACAAGCTTTCCTAAGACACACAAGATTCTTACCATAAAAAGTGCAATTTATTGCCTCATTAATTTTTCCAATAACCTTATGCACCGGATCAGGGCCACATGACGCCCATAGGGTCGGGGCCAACTACCCTCCCCCATCAGTTTAGCTCCTTTTCCATTGGGACATGGTCACATTGGTTTCAATATTGCTGGGGATGGGGGCAACTGCCCACCCCCACCACCATAGCCCCATCGAGTGTCCGCCATTGGTCATAACGGTTGTCAATGGGACCGAGGCTAGGGCCAAATGCCCCACCCCTCCCACTAAAGCTCTTCCTGTGGTCATGTGGTGGGCACATAACTAGGGACTGGGGATTAATCCCCACCCCTCTTCTTTCCTTTATGGGCATGTGAGTGCCATCGTGACTAGAGGCTAGGGCCACCGCCCGACTTCTCCTCCCAACGCATAAATTATATGACTTGAAATATAATTCATGACCATGGATAGTTAAGAAATAACATGGTGGCATGATTATATAACATAGAGTTGTTGTACTATAGGTTGAGGGGTTGAACCTTGCAGAGGCCTTCAGGCTTATATAAAAAAATTTAACAAATCATAAGGGCCACATGGCACCCTCCGATAAGGCCATGTGGTAGCCTTTGATTGGGCCACCTCAAACATAAACAACCAAACAAAATGCGTGAAATGCACCCGTACAAACATGCCACGTGTTAAGAAGTGATTGGTCCACCACCGAACATACCCTACACAGTCAGCTGATGACATCAATTGTACAAATTGCCTAGTTAGTAGCCCAGACAACCCTATTGTTTACTTTTTAACTTTTGGTCAAAAGCTCTAGAAGATCATAAATTATTCATAAGACATTGGATTCAGGTGATTCATGTTTTTTTGGAGTCAAGACAACGAACACTACGACTTGACGTTAGTTTCAGTAGATTCCAACAACTTTCATTTTTTAGCCTATTTTTTATCTCTAGATCATACCTTCCCACTAGGAACTTTTGGACCTCCACAATTTTATCTTAAATCAGCAAATAAGTGAGGAAAAGAATCATTAACTTTCTCAATCTCAATCCTTCTTGTCCTATTCAAATTGGAGCCTTCGAGTGCCAATCAAGGTACTCCACCTCGTTGTTGCATGAAATCCTTGTCTTCCTGACAAGGATTGTGGCTTCCTATGATTCTTTTAACATGCAGGAATAAAAACTGCGATGGATGGAATATGAACATTCTCTCAAAAACCATCTTTCTTTGGCTCAAAAAAACTTCATCTTGAATTCCTATTTTCTGAACCCAAACTTGATTTCCACCTGGAAATCATAAGCAACTCCATGCTTACCATGCACTAATTTTCACTTCTCTTTGCTATACTCAAGCTACACTTGTACTCTTAGATGCACTAGCTACATTTGTTCAATGACATTCTTATGTTTGTGTACATAATCATGGTCATCTTCTGCACAAACATTTCCAAATATTAAATTCACAAACAAGCTTCATATCGAAACACTTGTATAAGTGATTACTTGACACAATTGTAGACATACTGGATGAAATTAAAATGATCATCCAAAAAGTCCCTAAAGAAATGGACTCATCATCAAGAGAAAATAGAATAACATACCAAAGAAAACACACTTATTGCAGATAAGTGATTGCACATGAATTCACTTTACAAAGTACCCAAAAGGGAATATACAATAAGTAATTACAATTTTACAAAGAAAGAAAATTGTACAAAATAGTCTACCCATTCTTTGCCTATTCTAGGATTATGGGTTCTCTTTCTACACCCACTCTGCTTCGAATGTTGCTTTAGGAACTACATCAATTTCCACTTTTCCACCTATTTCTTTCCTAACAAAGGTTCTCATGACCTCTTTTTTCCATCTTGGGACGAAGTTCCAGATGGAGTTTCCAACACTTTTCAATCTAATGCCCATTAATGCCACAATGGGTTCAAAAATGCTTCCGCTTACACATCGACAAGGAATTCTTCATAACAAGGAGAAATTTCTCATGCTTTATCCCAAGGATTTGATCCATTCTTTTGAACATCACCTTACGCTGCTTACAATCCACCACACAATGGTCAGGTGCATCACAAAATGTGCAAGAAAACATTTCCCTTAAATTATCAAAATTATCAACATTTCTAAAATCCCCATGTCAATTATACATGTTGTTGGTACCATTCCATTACCCTCTTTTTCTTCTAAAAACATCATCAATTGCCTATCTTTTCCCTCCATAGACCTCTTTACATCCATTGAAATTGATTAGTTAATAGCATTATAGTTGTTAGTTTGCATTAAAGTTAATTTATGAGTTTTTATGTTAGAAATTAGGAATTTTTAACAAAAAGGTCTCAGGAAGATATCACATCCTGTAAATAGTTTATCATCTGACACATGGCATGATAGGCAAGCCAAAGCAGTGGATAAGGATGAGCTCTTGAATGTACAAGCATGAAGAAAAATCGATTTTACAGTAGATAAAAAACTCCTACTTATGCGGTCAACGTTGGGTCAAACCCTAGCCTTTTGGTTACAAAGGTAGTAAAAGCCATGGTTTCTAAACCGGCTTCGTTTTGTCTTTTTGGAAATCGTTTTGTCTTTTTGGGAAACCGGTTCATCTTAGAATGATCGCAAATCATTCCACTATAAAAGCAGGAATAACTGCTTCAATGAATGTGCATTCGACTCAAGATAGGAAGGCAGATAAAAACTCTGTATTATTTTGTTTTCGAACATGTTATGTTAACTCTGTGTATTGTTTTAAAGGACCAAATTCATATATGTGATTGCAACTCTTAGTGTTTGAATACAATTATGATTTCACTCCAGCATTGTCTATGCATTAACATTCTCGATTGATTGAGCTCATTCCAGTGTACCATTGAAACGTGGACAGGCCCTGCGTGGATGGGTATACTGTGACTTTCATTTTCATTTCTTTTAAATTTACATAGAACGCATATTGTTAAGGTTATTTCCATGGTAATGATTTTGTCAATTCGATTACGATTTCTCACAAATGGAATCCATGGTGCTTGCTTAAAGATATCATCATTAGATCATTGAATTAGGTCTTGTAAGAGATTTGGTCTAGCGTATGCTTTAAGGAATTTCCATGAACTCTGTATGCATATGTATTTAAAGTTCAGTGTGTTTTTGATTTCTTTATGAGTGCTTCAGTGTTAACTAGACAAAGTTTTGTGCACAGCATCCTTGTAAGGGGATTCAAATCTCAGTCTAGCTATACTTTGTATCTTTGAGACAGTTAGATAATCTAGGTAATCTGAGTGTTAAAGTGAGAGGAAACATACCTCAACCTTCTGTAAAGAAGTATTGTCGCCTATCACCGCAAACACTTAGCTAGGAATCCTTTATGCCTATAGATTTTAGGCACACACCTCGAAGTTTACTTACCTAGGTCGATAATAAATCTAGTCTAATCTAGCACCCTAGATTGGCCACTACATTTCGGCGTCGTTGCTGGGGAGGCGTAGTTAGAGGATTTTGAAAAAAAAAACATCAATCAAAATATAAAAAATTTTAAATCAAAAGAAGCAAACCAAAAACACAACATAGATTTGACTGTCACTGTAGAAATCATGTTTGCTTATGGCTAGATCTAGAGATAGTAGAGGCAGATTCACAAAAACCCCCCATCAAAAAACTAACTTCATCAGGAGCAGACTCTGTGGGAAAGACTGAACATACAACACCAACTGAGGAAACCATCATACAAAGATTAGAGGATAAACACAAGTCAGGCCAAAGACTTAGACTTATTGAGTGACAAATCTTATTGGCGCACGAATCTCAGAAGAAGCATTTCCCTGAATCTTCCAAAAAGAGAGAAAGTAGAAACATAACTCAACAATCTCTAGAACAACTCTTTGGAACAAGTGACACTGAACAAACAATCAAATCACCAAAATAATTTACAAAAATGGCTAAGGAAGGAGGAGGATCAACAAGAAGACCCACTCCTGACCAACAACACGATCAAGGGGAGGAGGAAGAATCAACTTTTAAATTTCCCATCCATGAACCTGAAGACAACAATGATGAGGAAATAAAAATGAAAAACATACCTCCTTCTGTGTTACCAAACTTTTATGGCATGGCTTCAGAGGATCGAGATTCATTCTTGTTTCAGTTTGACATTGTATGTCGAACATATGATTACACAGATGATGCCCATAGGCTTAGACTCTTTCCAGCAACATTAAAGGCATCAGCACTAAAATGGTTTATGGGACTTGGTGAGCATGCAATCACTGGTTGGGAGGGCATGCGAAGAATATTTCTAAGGAAATATCAACCTTATTTTAGATCAAAGGATTATAAAGATGATATCTTTAGGATGAATCAACAAGAGGATGAAAGCCTAGAGGAGTATTTGCAACGATTTGCTTACAATTTACAAAAATCAAAACATCGATCCATGACTCTTGATCTCATTAGAACCCTATTCTTGAAGGGAATTCGAGAGGAATACTTAGATGATCTTAATTTGATGGGAAAAGGTGATATCTCCACCTTACCTTTCGAAGAAATTTCTGATCTATGTGAAAAGTATTCCAGGAGCAAAGCAAAAATTGGGAAAAGAACCATATCATCCAAAGCCACAAAATCTACTTCAGCTAGTGTTACACAAGCTGAAATAGGAAACTTATTAGAGGAATTCTAAACAGATTTGTTGAGTACATTAGGACCCAAATTGCCACTCTTAAAGCCAAGAAAAGACAAGAACAAGAAGATCAAATGATGGCTATCTTTTGTCCAAAATGCCGAAAGAAGCATGCCTTGAAAGATTGTCCATTAGAGAATATTCAAGTTTGTGCCTTTTGTACTGAAAATCATGATATATTTCATTGCTCTAAAGTTAAGGTTTTGTAGAATTGTAATGTGGCAGCCAATACAGATATGGAGAATGTCTATTTTATGGGCGCAAAAAGACCATGGCAGCCAAGACCTCCACCTTAAGGTATGTTCCCAAATCATAATTTACAATTTCCTGCACATGATCAGATGTATGCTCAGAATTCATGGAATGTACCCATGTCATGGCAGCACCAGAGTTACCCACAACAACAATGGAGACCATCCCAGTAATACTCTCAACAATATCCATCATACCCTCAACCATACCAACCATATTCACAGCCATATCAACAATACCATCAGCCATATTCTCCATATCCTCAATCATATCAGCAATATCCTCCATAGCAAGTTGTTTACCCACATCAATCTCAACCCACTCAACAAGCATTTCCTGCTCCTCCACCAATAAATCCACCACAATTACAACTTCCATCTAACCTCCAACCTCCTAGACCTACTCAAATACCTACTCAACCTGTACCAAATCCAAATAATAGAGCAGAGAGACCAGCTTACAATGTAGATGAGGGACCCTCATATCCCACATTACCCTTGCAAAATATCAATTTGAGGTCTAGGAAGGTACTTCACAAAGAATCCCCATCAGTTGAAAAACAAGGAGGAAATGAGGAAGATGAAATTGAAACCCCCTGATCCAGACTTAAACAAGAAAGCAACAAATTACAGAGATAACCATATACACAAGATGCAACGGAAATAACACTTCATTTCATTAATGGAAAATACTGAAATATGCTTACAACTAGAAATGGAAATAAACCAGCTGGGGCGATGGTAGCTTATCTCTGAGAAGAGATGTGTAGCTACATGCCTCTGAACTGTGTTAGAATGAGGCTTGAGGGCCTATTTATTGTTAAGAAACAATGGAAAACCCTTCACATTCCAAAAACTTACCCTAGAAGATGAAACGCCAAATTGTGGGCCCCGTTTTTGGGTAAGTTGGTACATCAACTTCTCGGGGTCATGAATTGGTCGTGTTATCTCCGTTTGATGCGCATGATAGCCCGTTGGAAAGATCTCTCTGAGGACTACGACGAAAAAGACGATTTTTAGACAAAAAAATCATTGGCGGTAGATTTCCCAAAAAACGTCGTTTAGGGCCTAAAAACGGCTTCGGAAGTTTAGGACACGAAAAACTGCTAAAAATAGTAAACTGTGCTATAA
The DNA here is from genome assembly GCA_000404065.3 of Pinus taeda. Classification (NCBI taxonomy): domain Eukaryota; kingdom Viridiplantae; phylum Streptophyta; class Pinopsida; order Pinales; family Pinaceae; genus Pinus; species Pinus taeda. Next base: position 187,972 of record APFE031590794.1, on the reverse strand, counting down.
TTAAGGAAACTGAAAAAACTGAAAGAAGCACTAGACGGGATCCAAGTGGAATTAGTGCGTGGCCACCAATATCCACCTGGATCATTCCTCCCCCCTTAGGAAGCAATGGTCCCCATTGCGTTGAGTTCCTCCATGAGATGAGGGAACTTCTGCTGCACTTGGTCCCTGGTGAGCCACTTGCCCTGGTGAAGGAGTTGTCCTGCTTTGACAACTCGATATAGTTGGATATTCTGCTGGCGAGTGTGCTTGATCTGTTTGTCCATGATCCGATCAGTTGCAGCTTGTTCCATTCAAGCTGGATTTAACTCTGTGGGTGTGAGTTGTTTTGCAATGTCGGACGTGTCTAGTAATGGCGGAAAGTATGGCGGAAGGCGGTTGACATTGAACATCGGGTGCAGGCCAAGGAATGGGGGAATGCTAAGCTCAAACGCATTGTCTCCCATAGCCTTGGTAATGGTGTAAGGGCCATATTGGAGTGGTCTGAGTTTCCGATAGGCTCCGGTAAGGCGTTCCTTTTGCAAATGCAACCAGACTTTGTCACCCACCTAAAAATTGTGTGGCACCCGATGTTGATCATGTCATTGTTTGTACTTAGCATTAGATTTCTCCAGAATGTCATGGACCTGCTGGCGAATACGTTGGATGTGCTCAATAAAGCTGTTTGCCTTATCTGTTTCAGACTGGACATGAGCAGAATCTACATGAGTAGCTGCAAATGGCATGGCCACATCGATGGGACATAGTGGCTGGAATCCCAAGCCCACCT
>APFE031590794.1:140393-171950 GCA_000404065.3 Pinus taeda | reverse complement strand
GGGGCAGTGCACTATCAGTTTACCATATTTCCTCTTGAAAAGCTTGACCAAGATGTAGAAGACTATTCAAAAGCAGAAAGGTAATGAGGACAAGAGTCTCTATTATTTCAGGTTAATTAAGATTCTCGTTGAATTTGAAGTACAGAGGAGGGGCAAGACATGGAAGGAGTTCCTAGTTTCCAATCAAATCAAGGATAGCAAAGAAGAGCAAGAGCAACATGAATACTCAGGATACATGCTTGACATTGACAAAGAGATTCATGTGCATAAATCAAACGATGTCCCTCCACCCAGTAGCCATGTGAGGACGATGAAAATGAGACAAGAAGCAGCCCAGAAAAGGGAGCAAGACAAAATTTTCACAACCTATACAAGGAGATCCAGGAGAGCACAAAAGACCCAGTCACAAGAATATCAACCTGAATCCAATGCACCGATGGATATCGAAAGAAGTGCTCACTCACAGCATGGAAAAGAAGCTGAAGTGGAGGTTGAGAACGATAATAGGCAAGGAAAGGAGTCACCACCTGCAGTTAAGAAACAAAGGAAGCTGGAGAAGCACATTGAAAGATTAAAGGAAGAACTGATGGAAGCCAACATGCTGGAAAAAGTTATTAAAAAGGAGAATGAGATGTTAAAAATTCAGAGTAAGAAAACCTAGCAGAAGAATGAAAAGCTCAAGGAACAAATTAAAGAGCTCAAGACTGAACAGGTTGACATTTGTAACTGGGCAACCAAGTGGTATACCCAGAAGAAAGCCATTAAGGAGAAATACAAGAGTTTGAACCATGAGCTCCACACCCAGAAGGAAGCCCAGGCTAAAAAGAACATAGACGCATTGTTGAAGGCAGCAAAGGTTCAGGCAAGGACAGAGTATAGAGGCAACACATCAAGCTTAGCATGAGGACATGCTAAGACATTAAGCTTGGGGGAGATGTTGGTACCATTCCATTACCCTCTTTTTCTTCTAAAAACATCATCAATTTCCTATCTTTTCCCTCCATAGACCTCTTTACATCCATTGAAATTGATTAGTTAATAGCGTTATAGTTGTTAGTTTGTATTAAAGTTAATTTAGGAGTTTTTATGTTAGAAATTAGGAATTTTTAACAAAAAGGTCTCAGGAAGATATCACATCCTGTAAATAGTTTATCATATGACACATGGCATGATAGGCAAGCCAAAGTAGTGGATAAGGACAAGCTCTTGAATGTACAAGCATGAACAAAAATCGATTTTAGAGTAGATCAAAAACTCCTACGTATGCGGTCAACGCTGGGTCAAACCCCAGCCTTTTGGTTACAAAGGCAATAAAAGGAATGGTTTCTAAATCAGCTTCGTTTTGTCTTTTTGGAAATCATTTTGTCTTTTTGGGAAATCGGTTCATCTTAGAATGACCGCAAATCATTCCACTGTAAAAGTAGGAACAACTGCTTCAATGAATGTGCATTCGACTCAAGATAGGAAGGCAGATAAAAACTCTGTATCATTTTGTTTTCAGACATGTTATGTTACCTCTGTGTATTGTTTTAAAGGACCGAATTCATATATGTGATTGGAACTCTTAGTGTTTCAATACAATTACGATTTCACTCCAGCATTGTCTATGCGTTAACATTGTCGATTGATTGAGTTCATTCCAGTGTACCATCGAAACGTGGACATGCCCTGTGTGGATTGGTATACTGTGCCTTTCATTTTCATTGCTTCTAAATTTACATAGAACTCATTTTCCTTGCTTTCGAATGCATGTCATTTAATATCATTTTCACAGCTCTTGAATTTACATAGAATGCATACTGTTAATGTTATTTCCATGCTAATGATTTTGTCAATTTGATTACGATTTCTCACAAATGGAATCCATGGTGCTTGCTTAAAGATATCATCATTAGATCATTGAATCAGGTCTTGTAAGAGATTTGGTCCAACGTTATGCTTTAAGGCATTTCCATGAACTTTGTTTGCGTATCTATTTAAAGTTCAGTGTGTTTTTTATTTCTTTATGAGTGCTTCAGTGTTAACTAGACAGATTTTTGTGCACGGAATCCTTGTAAGGGGATTCAAATATCAATCTAGCTATACTTTGTATCTCTGAGACAGTTAGATAATCTAGGTAATTTGAGTGTTAAAGTGAGAGGAAGAATACCTCAACCTTCTGTAAAGAAGTATTGTTGCCTATCACCACAAACACTTAGCTAGGAATCCTTTATGCCTATAGATTTTAGGCACACGCCTCGAATTTTACTTACCCAGGTCGATAATGTTAGCACTCAAATCTACCTTAGGCTGAAATAAGATAAAACTCAAGGCTACATCAAACCACGCTCAGCCTCGTAGATATCCCTATAAGGACAGGAGAGGGCTCTCTCTGAGTCAATCTCGGCAAAAGGTAATCAATGAGTCTCGATATGACTAAATTGATGACTAATTTTGGGCTAGGTATGAAGTACAAGGACTTTGAATTGATTTTTTAAGGTTTTGTTGAATTCAAGGGAAAGGCAATTTTGGGTGCGGGGATGAGGCACAACTTTTGCGAGGTCTACTTGGGGCAAGATAGGCGATTGTTTTGATACCTTTAAAGTGATTGAATGGATAGATCTGACTGGTGAGAGGTTAAGGAGAGCAAGAAACTTTCAAGGGTTCTCCTTAAACAGACGAAAACATGGAAAATTAAACAAATTTAAAGGCAGAGCATAACAAATTTATGGATTCTACTTTAACACTTCATTTGTTCAATTGCAGAAGATTAAAGAAGGAAAGTGGTACACATACACAACTTACAAGTACTGAAAGAAACACACCATCAAGACATAAAGCCACATGAATCCCAAATAGTGCTGCAAAACCCTGGTCTTTCCTTTGCCAAAATTGCAGATAAGATATGTACAATAGAGTGTTAAGCTATTCCCAAGAGTCCAACCCTGAAAATGACTAAGAAAATACATAATATAGGTAAGAAAACACATTCCCTTGCCTCTAGGGGTCGATCTCATCATCCTAGGAGCTGTTTCAACCAATTCTAAACAAAGCACTACAATCTAGGCAGTCAAAACAACTTGCCTCTATAAGCTAGGAAACCCATCCATTCATTAAATTTTTGCTATTTTGTGAATGAATCATCTAGAATAGGTAAAATTAAGTCCAAAATAACATAATGTTTCATAAATTACATCAAGAGGGATGAAAAATCACATCACAAGTCAAAACTGGTCAAACTGGCTTCATTTCCTGAGCTGAAGAGCGAAAACTGGACCAAAAACTGTATGCGTAGCGCCCCTGATCCCTATGTGTAGTGCACATTTGAGCCTATTTTTGAGGCCCTTCCCGACATCTAAATTGAGCTCATGATGTCTACTTTCCAACCAAGTGGAATATTCCAATTTGGAGCTCATTTGCCCCTTCAAAACGGAATTCTCCCAGAGGTACTTCCTGCTGTGGCAAAGGTGGCAGCAAGGTGGTTTTCATGATGTTTTTGGACCTTTTGACCATCCAGATCTCGATGAAATGCTTCGGCAATAGCTGAGCATGTGTAATTCTTCATGAAAAATCTAAAACTACAAGCCATTTGTCATTTGGACCTCCCAATCTTCAGGGTAGCGCGCTGCGCGCTACACATTGAGCCAAAAAACCTGTTTTGCAAGCCAAAAATTTCGAAACGACAAAATTTTCTTTGAATTTGCCCAAATTCGGAGTGAAGACCCTCCATCATGTATCATGCCCAGCTAATGAAGCCTCGGCCAAAACTAGAAGTGGATCGGGCCTTTTCTGTCGTTTTAGCGCTTTGCTCAAACGCCTCTTAAGGATCTTCATTTTCACTTTGCAAACATGCATGCGAGCCCAATAGTGCATTTTCATATGACGAAGCATGTCCTTGTCTCTTTTTGCCTTCGCCAATAGCTTCTCCAAATGAGTTTTTTCCCGGATGAGAATTGATTCTCGATCAATAGGTGTCAAATCACCGGGTCTCCTTCGGGCCAATTCCTGGTCTTCCGCAGCTCATAAAGTTCATGCTCATCTTCCAGCTATTTGTTGCGCTGCTCCAAGTAGTTGATCACCCATTTGGCCATCTGCAATTTCTTTTTCAGTGACTCATTCTCGGCCCTTTGCTCTCAGATGATCTCCTTTAGCTCCGAGTTAGGAGAGGTAGCATCAACATCAATGATACCCATGTCCTGACCTCCTGAAGGACCCTCATCAACCATGGGTCTCTTGCCCCTATCCTGAATCTGTACCTGTACTAAAGACAGAGGCGAGACCCCTTCCACATGATGTGGAGATAATAGTTGCTGTGCTAATGAAGTCAACGAGACCCCTTCCACCCCGAGTGGAGATAGTACTCGTTGTGCAGATGCAAATAAGGCCCTGTGGCCTCGCTGATATGTCACATATGTTGGAGCATCTACATGCTCTGTCTCAGGAATGTCAAACTGCTGTGAAGGCCCTCCCTCATCATGAACTGTCTTTGGTGGTGGTTGAGGCACTGTGAAGAGGTCACGAGAAATAAAATCCTCCCATGTAATGCCCTGCTGTGCCAACTGATGAATCACCACGATCTTGATCAATGCATAATGATATATGCTCCTATGCTGATGTGTTGGGATCTTCCTTTGCACTAAAGGCACCATCCTCTCTATGTTGCGAAACATGAAGTATGGGATGTTCATCAGACGCACCCTTGTAAAATGCATCAACAAATGGACATGGTATGCATAAAGACGCGAGAATCTGCCCTCACAACTAAAATATCGAATGATGAGTTTCATCGAAGGTGCAAACCGATCATTCAGGTAGTGGAAAGGAAAAACTCTACTCAAGCGCCTCATATACCATGGTTTAATATATGGCTCATAATATGATTTCTCTAGCTGCTGACGCTTATTCCATTCCTCCCCAATATTTGGAATCCCCGTGGCCTCTGCAATAGTCTCTGGTGACAAAATGGAATTAACTCCAGCGAGGTTTACATGACCAGCATGTAAATGGAGAACAAACAAGTGAGCTAATTCACGATGGTGCTGAAATTGTGAAATTAGCTCACAAAAATGATAGCATGACTGATGGCGAAAACAATCCATGGCAAGTGGGCAAGCCTGCAATTGTACCATAGAAGTGGGCTCTTCTCTGAGATGTTTACCACCTTTTCCACCTCTGCGAGGCCTTTGTGGCACATTTCCCTCTGTTGTGGAATCACTGTCATTCTCTTGCTCATACACTGACTCTATGTCTGACATGGCTTTGAAAACACAATAGCTGCAATAGGAGGACTGCAATATGTATGTTGTAGGTGTGATGAAATCCCAATTTCAGTACATACTCAAAAAACCAACTGGAGCATCATAAGGGTTATGCCATAATGGACATTTTGTTTGGTATATTTGGGCATAAAACAGTCACAAAGATATTTTGACAAATGGACAAGGGTATGAAGTGCTGCTGGCTCAAAGCTTTCAAATGGGCATGGAGCTATATTTTACCAAGGAAAGGGATAAAAATCTTCATCAATTACTCATATGTCCTTTAATACCCTTTACAAAGTTTAATACCCTTTACAAAGATTTTGATAAGGGCCTAGGGTTTCATTTGTTTTCTTATACCCAACACCACTTCCACTCTTCAAACACACTATAAACAATATTCAAATTGATTGATTGAGTCAAAGAAACACCTACTTGCAGCTTCAGAGGCGATTTGACACGTTTTAGGCGCATAAATGTGATGTTGGAATGGGTGCGTAGCGCACAGGTTCAATGCATAGCGCACGGTCTGATGCGTAACGCCTATGTAATTTAACAAAGGTCGCGCTCGCCCAATGCGTAGCGCACAGGTTCAATGCATAGTGCGCACCTTAAACTCTGCCTCAAGGGTTTGTAACTTGGTTTTTCGCGCTCCAATCTTGAACACGCTCTTTCTTTGATATGTGGTGAACAAAAAGACTTTTTTTCACCTTATATACAACCAAAATATCTAATTTGAATAAATTGACTTCAAAAAAAACACTTTGTAAAGTTTTGGCACTTTCACTTTTGGTCTTTTAATACAATGGTGCTTTTTGATTTTCTCATGCTTTTCTGAGGTTTGGACTGAAGTTCTTTGTTGATTTTTGTTTGCAGGGATAACTGTGATATGCTCTGGCAAAGGAGACCAAGGCTGCACTTGAACAATTGAAGAACTGAAATTTTAAAATTTTTTTACAAAAATGAGATGGCGAATTATCTTCAAAACGGAGTTTTGAAGAGAAGTCCTAATTCAGCTGTACAATGATGAAAATTATTGAAGTGATGATCTATCAAAGACATCCCTTTGGCCTGCTAGTCTTCTAAGAATTTTCAAAACAAAACTGACTCAACCCTAGACCTAAGACCTAAAAATTTAAAACATGATTGTAAATGACCTTTGAAGACTTATTTTTATGAATAGACCTGAACCAGCAGTGCCAAGCATGAGGGGAATGAGTGACACAAACCACTCCGTCAGAGTTATGGCATGCCTAACGAAATGCAACTGATCAAAATTGATGGGACACCTAATCATGAAATGCAAAAAGAGATTTGATCTCTAACGGAGGGATAACTAGATCAACTCTAACAGATAATAAATCTAGTCTAATCTAGCACCCTAGATTGGCCACTACACCTGTCCTTTGGGTTGTGAATTTGATGACGAGGACTGGACTTTGCATGTCCCTTGGATTATTCCTATCTCTTTGGTGACAATTTTTCATCATCACTACCATCATGGTGTGACATATCATTCCTTGATGATTTCTTTACCTCAACAATTTTAGAGAACTCTCTAATTCCTCCATGACCATAACCCAATCCTTCATATTGTGGGCATTCTTTAACCTAGATAGGATTAATTATACCTTAGCCATTTACTCTGAGGCCTCTTCCATCATAACCCATCTAAGTTAAAATCTTCATGCCAATACCTTTAGTAATCTTTTCAAAAGATCCAAAATATGTGTTATCAGCATTAGCTAAAGGAGTATAACTAGAAATGATAATTATCTCCTTAGATCTATCACCCATGTTTTCTATTTCATATGTTGATGATGAAGTGTATGATGACTCAAGCCAATCAATTTTACCAACTGGAACATATTAAGGAGAATCTTTTAGATGTTGATAAAACTCACAAGCATCATTCTCAACATAGAGTCTATATCTTATGTATGAAACATGACCAAAAATTGGCTTCATATTAGAGGGGTTCTTTGTTGCTTCTGGAAAGGAACTCTCACCAGTTTTTTCATCCACTACATGTTGCAACTGTAGGTGCATTTTCCTTTTCTCCTCCTTTGCAATTTCAAGCAATCTCCTCAGCTCAACATTTTCAATTTGAAGAGATAGATTAATCTCCTCCAACTCTTGGAGTATTTCATGCTTCCGTTTCTTTCCCATAATTTAAAACTAGTTAGAACCTTCTTTGACACCACCCAATCTAAAAATTAAGGAACACTACTCCCATAAAAAATAGATCATCCTCTGACACTTTGAAAGTTATCAAAATGGATATTTAAAGGTAAACAAGTTTCACAACCTATTCAATAATGTTAGTTAATTTTTCACATGAACTTAAAAGAGAAATAAATTTACATGCATCTCAAAATTATAAAGATGAAGAGAAGAAACCAACATTTGATGACAGATTTCAACCCTCTCGGGCTACATCTCTGGACCAACTAAACCACTATATTGATTTCAGCAGCAAATTTGTACACACAACTTGTTTATAGTAGAGTGGTTTGTTTCTCCTACAAAGAAACATTATCCTACAAAGAATTCTCACTAAAAAAGATGACTACCTACAAAAAGTCAAGAAAATGTCAACATAAAAAGGACTTTGACATAATAGGTCCTTGTACTCCACCTAAAATCAAAAGCATAAATATCCAACTCCTCCAAAATGAAGAGTTAAAAAAGGCTTATCTCCTTAACACATTGAAAAAAGACTGAAAATAACTTCTCTACAGAAGTAACAACTATTGCATATGAAACTAGAAGGCTGGAAAACCTCTAATCATACTCTCTCCATGCTAAAAATTCCTCCATATTGCTTCAAATTTGACTCTACCTCTAGCACTAAAAGACTTTATTCTAAAAAATTCCATCATAAAGTGCTCAAATTAGAAAACTGAGGCTACCATTGAATCCAGGACACTCAAAACCCCCATTTAGGCTCTTGTTGAGCTCAAGAAGGTTAAAAATTGAGCAAGATATGCTTCTCTAAGCTAATCTATGCTATTTGTCCTGCAAATTGGAAAAACCTGCTAACTTTATGATAATTTCACCCTTTTATCAGTCTGTTGAGCGAAAATTTTTCCTAGGGATAACGAGATTCCCATCACAAAAAGTGAAATTTGGCCCCTCATTAATTTTTCCAATAACCCTATGTGTTGGATCAAGGCCACATGGTGCTCATAAGGTTGGGGATTAGGGCCAACTGCCCGCCCCCATCGATTTAGCTTCTTTTTCAATAGGATGTGGTTACATTCATGTTAATATGGACAGGGGACAAGGCCAACCCATACCCACGTCGTCAAACCCCCCTCACTTGTTTGTCATTGGTCATAACAATTGTCAATGGGATCGAGGCTAGGTCCAAGTGCCCAACCTGTCCCACCAAAGCTCCACTTGTGATCCTGTGGTGGGCACATAACCAGGAGCTAGGGATTAGTCCCTGCCCTTCTTCCTTCTATTGTCGGAACATGGGTTCCATCTTGAATAGGGTCCAAGGCCAATGCCTAGCCCCTCCTCCCAACACATAAATTATATGACTTGAAATATAATTTGTGATGATGGATAGTTAAGAAATAATGTGGTGACGTGATGGTAGAGCATGGAGTTGTTGCATTGCAGGTCGAGAGGTCGAACCCCACTAAGGCCTTTGATCCTATATAAAAAAAAATTGACCAATAATAGATGGCCACATGGCACCCTCCGATAAGGCCATGTGGAAGCCTCTAATTGGACCACCTCAAACTTCAACAACCAACCAAAACGTATCAAATGCACCCGTATGAACATGCCACATGTTAAGACCTGATTGGTCCACCACCAACTGTACCATGTACAGTCAACTGATGATGTCAATTTATAGACTGCCCAATCAGTAGCAATCAACCCTGTTGTTGACTTTTTAGCTATTGGTCAAAATCTTTTGAATGCCATAACTTCTTCATATGACATCAGATTGAGGCAATTGAAGCGTCGTTGTAATCATGATGGCGAACACTACGAATCAACGATAGTTTCGAGAGATTCCAAGAAATTTCATTTTTGAGCCTATTTTTTTTATCTCCAAATCAATTGCAACACATTTTCTTGTGGTATTTCAACTGCAATATGCCAAACACACAAAAATGCATTGTCAATTGATAAAAATATTTGTACTTTGAAATTTTGTAAATTAAGAAAAAAACACACCATATGCATCAATATAATTGTAAAAAAGACTAGGTAGTATGGATGAATATGCTTGCCTAATAATATTTTAAATCATATGCTAAATCAATTTCCGTTTATGTAATATTGGCATCTCCACTAATTTCAATGTCTTTGACCAGTATAGACACATCATACCATGATAACATACCATTATTAGCTTGTTTGCATCACTCAATCCATACCTTCATCCAATCAAGATTGTTTACAATGTATAAATGTATTTCATCCCATTCTCGACTGGCTATATTAAAATAAAATAATTTACATATATATAATTAGTTACCATGTTATACCTTCATAATAATAGATTATGCAGGAAGACTAAAAATCGAATAAATACAATTATATACATAAAACCAATAAGTCAAATTTACTATGAATTTCCATTAACTACTTACATCTCACATTCCTCATTAGACCTTTCCCCAATAGCTGTTCCCCTTCAAAGTTGTTCATGGGGTTTACATCCAAAATGTGATCCAATATAATAATACGTTGTCCTATTTCAGGCTATATTGATTAATATAAACCATGGTTTGATATACCATATATCCCTCTACCATAGAACTCTTAGGACGTGATCTTTTTCTGACCAAATCCTTTAGTAATTTCAAGTGCCTCTCAACCATCCAAATTGATCTTGTGTGTATAGGTCCACCATTTTCGATCTCCTCTAGTTGGTGTATGATGTAGTGTTCTTTTGCATTGAAAAATATTAGAGGTAGATACTTTTTCATTTCACACATTAGACGAGGAATTTGTTTCCCTCAATACTTTAAATCTAATTTATCAATTTCTTTAGATGAAAACCATCTACAAATGAAGCAATCAAATCATATATTTCAACAAAAAAGTATATAGTACATGACAAGTAAAACACATGCAGTCAATTATAAGTTGTACAACAATTTATTAAACAAATTACACTTTCCACATAAATGTCCACTTACCTCAAGTATTTTTCAATATCATATATAAATTGTTTGACATTTTTGTCAAAGTTGTATGGGAGAGATAAAGGTAGAACATATTCTAACAAAAATTATGATTGATCATTATTTATTCCCAAATTAGTAGAAAAAAACATTAAAAATATTTTTGAATTTAGACATGTGTGGTTTATATTTTCTGAGTTAGTAACTGGAGAACCCACAGTAATACCCATATTTTGTCATATTGTTATATTTATTATTTAATCTATGATTAGTTTTCGCAAATGAGGGGATCAGGTTATTGTCACGGTAATTTTTAAGAATTTGAAGGTCTGAAGCTCTTCTTGCTATCTTCACTCTGAATTTTTCAAGTAAAATAATTTCACTCCATGTATCCCCTCTGTACAGGGAAATGATTCTCGATTTTAGACATTTGTGGTTTATATTTTCTGAGTTACTAACCGGAGAACCCATAGTAATACCCATATTTTGTCATACTATTATATTTATTATTTAATCTATGATTAATTTTCGCAAATGAGGGGATTAGGTTATTGTCACGGAAGTTTTTAAGAAATTGAAGGTCTAAAGCTCTTCTTGTTATCTTCACTCTGAATTTTTCGAGTAAAATAATTTCACTTCTTGTATCCCCTCCGTACAGGGAAATGATTCTGGATTTTAGACATGTGTGGTTTATATTTTCTTAGTAACCGGAGAACCCACAGTGATACCCATATTTTGTCATACTGTTATATTTATTATTTAATCTAATGATTAATTTTTGCAAATGAAATAATCATAGATTAAATAATCATTTGCGAAAATTAATCATAGATTAAATAATAAATATAACAGTATGTAAAAATATGGGTATTACTGTGGGTTCTCCGGTTTCTAACTCAAAAATATAAACCACAGATGTCTAAAATCCATAATCATTTCCCTATATGGAGGGGATACATGGAATGAAATTATTTTACTCAAAAAATTCAGAGTGAAGATAGCAAGAAGAGCTTCAGACCTTCAATTTCTTAAAAACTGCCGTGACAATAACCTGATCCCCTTATTTGTGAAAATTAATCATAGATTAAATAATAAATATAATAGTATGAGAGAACATGGGTATTACTATGGGTTCTCTGGTTACTAACTCAGAAAATATAAACCACAGATGTCTAAAATCCATCATCATTTCCCTCTACGGAGGGGATACATAGAGTGAAATTATCTTACTCGAAAAATTCAGAGTGAAGATAGTAAGAAGAGCGTCAGACCTTCAATTTGTTGAAAACTGCCGTGACAATAACCTGATCCCCTCATTTGTGAAAATTAATCATAGATTAAATAAAAAATATAATAGTATGACAGAATATGGGTATTACTGTGGGTTCTCCAGTTACTAACTCATAAAATATAAACTACAGATGTCTAAAATCTAGAATCATTTCCCTGTACGGAGGGGATACATGGAGTGAAATTATTTTAATTGAAAAATTCAGACTGAAGATAGCAAGAAGAGCTTTAGACCTTCAATTTCTTAAAAACTGCCATGACAATAACCTGATCCCCTTATTTGCGAAATTAATCATAGATTAAATAATAAATATAATAGTATGACAGAATATGGGTATTACTGTGGGTTCTCCAGTTACTAACTCAGAAAATATAAACCACAGATGTCTAAAATCCATAATCATTTCCCTGTACGGAGAGGAGACATGGAGTGAAATTATTTTAATCAAAAAATTTAGAGTGAAGATAGCAAGAAGAGCTTCAGACCTTCAATTTCTTAAAAACTACCGTGACAATAACTTGATCCCCTCATTTGCGAAAATTGATCATAGATTAAATAATAAATATAACAGTATGACAGAATATGGGTATTACTGTGGGTTCTCCAGTTACTAACTCAGAACATTAAAAATATGTTTCACCAATGTACAAATATATACACCAAAATAATTATCTTAATAAACGTATGCCAATCATGAGTTTTTACCCCGCCTAATTCACCTTTCTGTGTTAGGATATTCTTTATGTTTGAAGAAAATACAATTGGAAATTTCATTTTTTCGATAACCTCTTTAACATCCTTACTTTGTTTCTCTATCAATAACCATGGAAGGGCACCTATATTTTGGTCATCTTAATTTCTATTTGAATGAATCACACTTTGCATTGCATGTTCGGCCTCCTGAATGTCATTACTAATATTGAATTTTTTTCCTTACCTCTCCTTCCATATAAGATTCGCCATAAGGTCCATGTTACTTTATTCTCGATGTGCATTGTTATCAAACAAATGAAAAATTTCTAGGTGCTCATAATAGGGGAGTCTATATAATTGCTCAGGATAACTTTTCATCCCTCATGGAAGTGCCGTATTATTAATTCCTTGATGACCTACAAGTTGAATCATAGTTAAATATATTATAACAACAATACCTGTCAATTAGTACAGTAAAGAAAATACAATAAAAATATAAAATAATCCAAACATATCATGTATATTGATACATAAATGATTCAACCCATACCTTGAGAGATTCTATTATATTGCAACTTCAATGCATGAGGTCTCATTCTCTGTGATCATAATCCAATCTCATCTTTCCCATTGCAAATATGTTTTTTGGTACTTTGGTACCTATGGTTCTTAGAAAGAAAGTGCCTATACTCATTGAACACCTCCGTTCCTAATCTTCTTGAACGACAAAATTTCATCTTAGGACCAAAAACTAAACAAGAAAAAGTACCTTTTTTTTGAAGACTTGCAAGAGATGGAATATTTTTTATATTAATTATTTTAAATATGTACAATGAAGGGACTATTTAAAAAACATATATGAAATGAAATTCATAAAATTAAACACTATTAAAGTGAATGGTAACATTATGACATAGCACAAAAGTGTGTTAGTGTTGGGACATCGTGAATTGTCCATACAAGCATTGCATGGAATTAAAATTCCCTTTGTTCATTTATTGGTCTAGAGATATCATAAATAGTGACATTGTTCCATAAGTTCGATAACTCGTCGATAAGAGGATTGATATATGCATTCATATATTTGACCTGGTACTTACCTAATTGATTGAACATACAAAATATAATTACTACATATATGAGTAAATAAAAAATATATAAGATATAATTATAAGACATAGTTGAACATATGTGAGTAAGAAAAAAAACATAAGTCATAATTATGAAACAAACAAGAGAAATGAGATGTTATTGTGTTAAAAAAATTATTATAAACAAATTAATACCTAGAAGAATCATTATAGTTTATCAACATTATGTGCTCCTTGTTTATGATATCCACGAAGGTATGTTATTGTTGATAACAAAAATGAGCAACACCAAGTAAGTAGATTTGAGCCCTCCAAATGGATTGACACTATCAACTGCTAATGAAAGCCTAAGATTGTGAGGTTCTTCTTTAAACTTTGGCCAACTTTCTTCTATATTCCTAAATGCATATCCATACACAAGCATTCAAATAAAACCATCTCCACTTATTTTTGTTGCATGGTAATCTATAAATTGTGTTATTATTTTGCACCTGAACAATTGTCGCATACATGGCATTATGGGAATCTAACGAAGAACCTTGTGAGGCATCCTTTTTGTTAATTAATCGGTTTGATATCTACTTTCATAACATTTTTGGCATTTGTCTTTCGACACATGTTCTTTATAATAGAGAATATCATCATTAGGACATGCATGAATAGCTTAATATTCCATTCCAATCTCTTTCATAATGGCATGTAAATATCAGTACGTATGAGGTAAAACATTTGATTATGGTAACAAAAATTCACCTAACAATATAAAACATAAAAAATCAGTACTACTCATTAATTTAAACAATATAAATCGTACATATTGCATCCAAATGTTACAAATTTAATTATGATCAACGTACTAATATTAAAAACAAAGGAAAAAATAATTGCTTTATCATGTTGTACTAAATTTCACAAAATATATTACAGACTGTAGGAGTTTTGTCACATGTGTTTGACAAACCATTCACCACCTTTGAGTTGACCATCAATAATATATCATAGAGAAATGATGTTTATGAGCCTTCATAAATAGGTTAACTTTCCCTATCAAGTACATGTATATCATAAGCACCATCATATCGGTTGCCATCATCATCCATTCCAACATTATTAAATGTCACTTGGATCAATCTATTTGTCCCATCTTCTTCAACTGTGTTATCAACATCATTATCTTCTTCCATAGGATCATTAGCTTTATCCTCAATATTCTCTCCACATTCTTGAACATGGGCTTGTACTACAACCACCTCTTCCTCGTTAAGAAATACCCTAGGGGTCCCATACTATACAATTACAATCAATAAAGTAATGTTAGTATATATAGTAAATATTTAAATGATACAAACATTTACAAATATGATAGGAAAAATAATACAATAAATACAAAGACAAATACAACTTAGGTAAGAGAAAGAAATAAATACAACAAATCAATGATGATGCTTGTGCAATTTATCAAGATATTTAAGAATATGTTGAAAAAATATAAGAAATATGTTACTTTTTTTTTACATGTAGGAAGAGACACACTTTCTGAGATATATAGTCACAACTATAATAAAAAACATATTTATCTTATTTTGTATTCATCATTATAATGCTATAATGTCATGTTCTTTCTTGATTTCACTTGGAGACCATAATTTTTAAAAGGATGGAAACTTTCCCTAGCCCAACTTGGGAACCACGATTTAATTTACAAGGGGTTGAGAATTGAGGGATTAGGGGTTAATGTGTCATTGGTTTGAGTGTTAGGGGTTAGGGTTTGAGATAGGGTAATAGGGGTTAAGGATAGGGGTACTTAATGGTTTAGTATTTATAAGGGCTCAAGGGCTAAGACCTTAGGCGTTAATAGGTTATTGGCCATCCAAGGGTCAAGTGTACATAAGTGTTGGTATTTGATATCGAGCTACCATGAGCTTGGGTGAGAGCAAGAAAGCAATCAAACAAATCAGTGTGATCATGAAGCTTGTGCAATTTAGCAAGAATTTTAAGATTGCATTGAAACAATTTAGGAACAATCACCTAAAAATCATCAAACCCTTTTCATTCCATCACATTTACAAACTTAGTCAAAGTAGAAGGCTCAAACAATAATACCAATGAATCCAAGAAATACCAATTAAGAGAAGGAAAACCTCAAGGTAAATACTACAATATTGTTCATAATGGCTTCCAAAAGACAAGAGAATGAGAGGGGAAAGGACACAAAATTTATTTTATCCCCAACTCCTCTCAAATATTTGATTATGACAAGTGGAGGGTAGATCTTCTATTATCTTTTCTAATTAAAAAATATTTCTAAAAATTATGTGGACTTTTAATATTATATTAAAGGTATTCTCAACATAAAATTTACTACTAAAATTAGTTGGTGGTCGGAAGGGTCTAGGAATGTACAAGAGGAAGATAAGTATTTCTTAATATTCATTGTTTGGTCTTGTGTTTGTCCCTAATTATTCTTTCTATACCCTTTTATGCCTAATTTTTTTTTCTTTTTTCATCATTTCTCATAAATAGGCAAGTCTCATATTTTCTAGGTTAACTTATCAAAATCAAGGCAACAATGTGTTTGTTGATATAACTAATTAGTTGCACTTTACTTTGAATTTTCATATATGCTTTCACTTATAAACTTTGAAATGAATAACCTATGTAAGAAAATTAGATAGGATGCTCTTTTCTCTTTAGGTGGGTGGTAGGGAACCCACTAATGACATTTTTCATAGGAAACTTACCAAGGCACATGGTCAATCTCTCCTTCTACACAAAATGGGATATTCTTTCCTTTTGACTACTTGGTTGATTTAACCAAAATGCCAAAAACTCACTCCTTTGTACTTAGTGGTAAGTGAGTGTTATAGAATAAAAGCATTTCACCTACGTAAAAGGACATTCAAAATGGAACGTTCTACCTTTCATGAGTGATAATAAGTAACATAAATTTAGAAAAAATAACCATTAATGATTAATCAAACATTTCATTAATCTACCATTATCTTATAACTATTATAGCTTTGGTATTACTTCACGTTTTCTCACAACTCACAACAAATGAGATCCTTTACTTAGCACAAAATGAGACTTTATATAGATAGTTATCCACTATATATCACTTGGGCTTAAAATTTTCATTGTCGCCTAAAATATTTTGAAACACCAACTGCAAGGCTTGTGTCGCACACTTTTTTCCTTAAAAAATGAGAGAGTCTTGTTTATGAGTAAAATACATTGTGGTTAGGAACATAACATCACTCATAAATTTAGGGTGGTAGGATTGGGAGGGAATTTAGGGTGGTAGGAGTGGTAAGGGTTATCCACTGCCCTAATGAACAAAAAATGTTAAAATTTTCCAGGGGTCTAAGGGAAGCCACTAATAACCAAGTTGAGTTCTAGGCTCTATGGCATGGACTTAGATTGCTAAAAAGGTGCAAAAGGGAACAATTGTGGTCACTCACTCATAGTTAGCCAACAAATTTGACAATGTTATCATAAAGGGAAAGGAGGATTATGAAGATTCTAGAAGTTTTTTGAGGAATTTACAATTTTAGGGTACTAAATTTGGTTCTCTTGTGGAATTATAAACTATGGGAAACTATTAAAGCTTTCTTTCTAGACTTTCAAAATGTTATTTTCAAATTTTTTTGGATGATGTAACTGGCACTGATTAGGTCCTTCAACATTTTATAATTTACAAAATCCATAGCCATTGCATTAAAAAAAAACACCACACATAAATTTCTATCCTCTACCATCAATTATCACTAAATTGAACGAAATCAAAGTGAAATGCAAATTTAAATTTTTGGGGTAATTTTAATATAGGAAATTCCTTTTATGTTGGTTGTAACATCCTTCTTGTACTCAAATTTTAGTTGGAATTCTTACATGCTTTAACCAAATCATTTATAGTTTTCCCAAATTGCTTTCTAGGTTATGATTGAGCGTTTCCTAGGTTGAACTAGGTGATAACTACTTCTTGTTTACCCTTTTTCTTTATTTTCCACATCAATCAACTATAGAAAATTAATATATTGTAAACTCAATTAGAACTTTTGACTCTTTTTTTATAACATTGCCTAAATTTTTTATTTGGCTAGTTATTTTTAACCCTAGTTGACTTTTGAAAAAAAATCTTAACCATCTTCTAGGGGTATAATAGCCATTACATTTTCTTGTTTTCTCCCTTTTTCATACTGGTCAAAAAATCAATATGTTTTTAACTCTATTTTATTTAAACATTTAGCTAGGCTTATATGTCAAACTTAAGTAAACACCCTAGTGACTTAATCATAAATCTCTACTTGCAATTCATTAACACTTAAATATTAAGATAACCCATTGAATTATAAACAAACCAATACAACATACTGAAATAATTACATATATTATAATAAACCTCCAAAATAAATATTAATATTTCCAATATGAACTATCATTACTTAAGACCAATTCAAAACAACCTCATAAAAATGGTAAAAGAATTTTAATCCATTATCAGCACTTTCAATATTTGTTTTCCAAATATATAGATTCATTCCCATTCAACTATTGAATGAAAGACACGTGGATATCATGTAATCCTACTTCCTAAAGAAATAGCAAAATAAACATGCCTTTTAAATTACCACAGCATTACACCTCTTTACTTAGGGACATTATAACTAGTTCATATAAAATATTTTCTAAGTTAAAATTTTTATTAAAAATGAAATTTATAACCAAGAAAATAATTTACAGAAAACATATTATTTATATAATAAAAATAATCTATAATTAAACTTTTTAATAAATCAAGTATCTCTATTTTTTTTACATCAAATTTGTTCATAAGACATGGGTTTTTATAATTACCATCTTAACTAAATAAATGGTCTTCTTTTATCTCATCCAATATGTTTCTTTAAATACTTATTTTTAATCAAATTTTTTATTTAATTATTTTAATGATATTTATCTTTTTCCTTATAAAATTTTAGTACCATATATTATATAGTTATTTTCTTCTTTACTATAAATTTATATTCATTATGTCCATCCTTTAAATGTGCATAATGTACTTTTAAAACTTATTAATAATGATCCCTAAAAACCCATTAACCTCTAAATCATCTAGGTCCTAATTAACCCCCTAAGCATACATTAATCCCCCAACACCTTATCCTCGTTCCCCTAAGCCCTTAAACCTCGAACGCATAAGCTCTTAACCCCTAACCCCTAACCCCTAAACCATTAAACAATAACTCCTTATCCCTAAGCTCATAAACTAATTAAACCCTAAGTCAACCTAACCCCTTAATCGACCCTAACCATAATAATCAAATAATATTTCTCCACATCCAGATGAAAACATAGGTCAAATATCTCTCAAAAAAATATAAACATTTAGAATACAAAGACAATACAATTTACAGTACAAAGACATACAATCTAGACTATAATATACATATAAACATTTAAAAAAGAAATCTACAATACAAATCATATAATGAACAACTTACTAATGGCTGATATTCATGCCTACCTTCAAAGTCTCTACAGTGCCTTTTAGTTGTTGTTATTAGAAGTCCCCTCATATTCAATCCCTTGCATTTATTACAAGGGAAATAACATTTTAGATCCTTCCAATCCCCTGATGTCGATTCCACATCTCCTTAGCCTCCTTGAGGAATGTTATGTGAAATGTTTCCTCACCAAACTTTCAGTGATGATTTTCTTCAAAAATTAACCACAAAATAGGCCTACAACATTTCAAATTGTTGCAAGTATAGCAACTATGTCGAAGTTATATGATATTCGGGCTCTCTCTCTCTCTCTCCTCTTTCTCTCTCTCTCTCGTCTCTCTCTTCTCTCTCTATAATAATATTATAATATATATATATATATATATATTATTATTATATATTTATTATTTATTATTTTCATTGATTTTCCGACATAAAGTGGTATGATATTAGACATTGTCCAATGGAAAAAAATAAGTAATTACGGAATTCGTTATTATTCAACAATAGTCTGACATTCATCGGATATTCAACATTGTCAAACTAATGTTAGATACTAAAGGAAATTACATCAGATATCTGAAAACTGTCAGGATTTAAAAAAAGAAAAACGAAAAGATACATTTAACTTCTTACAATTTTTTCGATTTTATCCATACTGTCACATTTCACCATCAAATTTTCTACCTATGTGTATTAGTGATTGGGTGCATAGAGAAAAGGTTGTACATGTAGGCTTATTGATTTTCAACTATTGAGAAGAGATCTAGTAAATTTTCCTCCTATTCTCGAAATGTGTTGCTTCAGTGAGGTATTTGGGAAAGAAATGACAGGAATCATAGCGGTAATACAAGTCAAGAGAAATCCACAAGTATATACAAACAATGCATGTTGTTGGAGTATAGGTTGAGGGCCCCTCTTATGTTGGGCTTTATGTGAAACCCTATCTTAGGGCCTCTAGTTTGTAAAAAAATATTTAACTCCATCTAATTGCATATTTATACATAAAAAAATAAAAGTTTTTATTACAAATACACTATCATTATTCATTTGTTTGATTCAATAACATTTTTTTATTTCAGCAATATTTAAACAAATATAGAGAATATCTGGAAAAATTGGTTACCATGGCTCTATTCCAATGTTACTGCTAGAATCACCCAACTGAATATGTCACCTTGCCAACTTGGGACAACTTATCCAGCTTCATGTTATAGCGTCATTCTACCCTCTCATAGACCTGATACTCTTTTATGGCCATAAGCAGTCCCTTTTCCCATGCAAACTTGACTTCATAATAAAAAATTTATTTCAAAATCGATACGTGTCTCTGCCCATGCAAGAATGCATACATACATGGGTCCTATAACACTATACCCATGTATACATTTTTAAATATGAAAAAATAAAATAAAATGCTATTTTTCGAGTGGGATTTACGGGTTTTACCGAGATCCCACCTACAAGAGCTTGTGGCCTAGCTGAAATAACCAATTTGAGGTGGTATATATACACCTCTTGGTTATGCCTAATTAACATGAGAAAAGATATATTGACATTACACTCAATTTCCCCCAGATTAAGTTTTCTTTTCTCGCGCCTCCTACACTCCCAATCTCTAAGAAACTCTAATTTGCTTTGCACTAAGATGATCAACATCCTTATTTAGCATCTTCTTGCAACTATTAGAGACGTTGTCTTTGTGGCTTAGGCTGGATGGATCTGGAGGAAGGTTTCGTCGATGCCTTTGACGTGGATAAGGTTGTATCTATCCTCTACTTACTATTTTTAATCAATAAAGAATCTCATGTCTTGTTCCTGATATATGTTGTCATCTTATGAATGATAGTCTGAAAGTTGATACATGATGATCTAACATATTCTTATGTATGCACACTTAATTATCTATTATGCACATGCTTTTGTGATTTATTTTCACATTTGCACATCTTGAAGGAAGCATGGACCCTAGGGGATTTTCTTCAAATGTAGGAACCTTAGGTAAGTCTCTGAATCCAAATTTGATAATTCAAATGTTTGGCATGATTAATTGAGTGTTCTTTGTTGATTATTTTATCCTATTATGTTGAGGCATTCAACCCTTTCCTTAGGGAACTTTTCCCGCCAATAGGATTGGCGGCTTTACTGGGGAATACCATCAAGTATTTCCTAGAAGGGTTGTTTTTCTTTGATCTAGGTTTAGTTTATTTTTTCTTGGTTTTTTCCATCCTTCTTGAGTCTTAAGTTATTTGGTTATTCAGCCTAATATTTCATATCTAGGATTTCTTTTTATCTTTTCCTCAGTTTTCTATTTATATGTATTTTTTGTTATAAACAGTTGCATACATATGTAGTTTCTTACAAAGAAACTTGCATATAAACGTGTGTCTTCACATATAGTCACGTATATACACGGAACTGTATTTAAACAGTCGCGTACATATATAAAAAATGAAAATATCTCATTTCTATATTTTGTTGGGGCCTTGACCAAGTTTTTTAATGCTTTCTTGATATTTACTAACCCTGGAATTACCTCAATAACTATTGTTGTTGGTGCCTTTCATCTTGTTGGAAAAATTCTTATGTCAACCTAGGATATGCAATTTTTAAAGCTTTTTGTGTTTGGAATTGGGTTCCATATCTTCTTTGTCAGGTAACTGGTTATTCTGTGGCTTTGGAAAAAATCTTGTTTCTTTTAAACTTGCTAATAACCTGGTCTTTGATTTGCTTCTCTTATGACCTATAAGTTGGCTCCTTTGATTTATATTTATTGTTTTTGAAAGGGTCTTCTAATTCTTGGATGAGTGAGAGATTTTAGTTCTCTGGAGTCTTTCTAATTTTTTAGAGTCTTTTACATCTTTCTCACCAAATTCTTGAAGCATTAAGTCTCTAATTTGCACTAGTCTTTTAATCTTTGTAATCATATGTGACTATGTGTATTTGAGTTTTTTAATACCTTAAGTCTTAAGATCTTTGATCACCTTCCCTTTCTGAACTTTTAAGTTCTTTAAATATTAAGAGAAAAAGAAAAACATTTTCTTTGTTTCTTCTTTTGTTTTCTTTTTTTTGTTTTGTAGTCTTTTGAGTCTTTAGCAAGTGTGTGAACTTTACATATAAGTTGTAAAGTCTTTTTGCTTTTAGAAGTGCTTTTCATTTTGGATTTTCTTCTCTTTGCTTGTTGACTTAACCTTTACCTTTATGATCAAATTTGTTTTCCTTTCAGTCTTTCTTTGAACCTTGCATTTACATGTTAGTGTGCATTAGGTTAGATGAATTTTAGACATCATTTAGTCATTTTTGTTAAGTTTTGAATGTTTGAGTGCTGAATTGAAAAAGAAAAAGAGTTTTTTCTTTCTTAGGTTTCTAGTAAAACCCTTGTAGAAATCTCTTTTATTAAAGAAAAATAAGTATTACATTCTCATGTATTCTAGGTTTTCCATTGATTTGCTTTGCATCAAAACATCATCAGTTTCACTTCCACTTCCCTTGCCTTAAATAAAAACCAACTAAAATGAGCGTTTAAAATTAAAATGAAATAGATGTATTCTTTTTGTCATAGCGACATCAACTAGTCTAGGGAATTTAGGGCCTTGGAATAGGTGTGTGGAAAGTAAACTCTCCAAGGCCACTTAAATTGAAAGTATAGAAGTTTATTAATGATTGGAAAACCAGTGTGATTAAGTTGTATGGGAAATCTCCTCTAACATAGGATTAAAGCATAAGGACATGTGAAGATAAGGAAAAAGAAATACCCCCTCTCCTACTTGTTGGATCGTGCTCCCACAACAGTTCCACCTGGCTTCTGATCATGAGTTGGTGACCCTAATTTCCTTTCCTAGGGACCATACTGGTGACTGTAGGGAGGAATGCTCGTGGTACCTAAGGCAGAAATTGCATCACTTTCATAGTATTTCTGGAGGGTTCCCTTACCAAGCTTGGGTGCTTGCATTGGTAAAGGCTATAGTCTTGAGGTCAGCCTAACTACTTCTAATATCTTCATTGATAGGATCGGGCCGTGATCATCCCAAGCTACCTTCAGGAGGTCCTTTTCTTCAGTTTCTTGTATTTTGGTGTCCAGTCCTAATCACTCGGAATGGAAATACTTGGAAGTTGTTTTCTTGGTTGTATCTTTAGGAATTTTTTTAGAGTGCGATATGTGCTCCTAGCTTGCCTTAGGTGATTTGAGTCTTTAATTTATTTTTTTAATATATAAATGTGGTTGATCAACTAGTTCATTGGTAAACAAGGTTTTGTGGGCTTTCACCTATGAGTGTTGAGCCTTCACCTAGAAGGTGTAGGAGTAATTTTGTTGGTTCTTTTGAACCAGTGCAAGCTAATGCAATGAAGACAAATCCTTCAGCGAGAGCTCTTAGTTCACAAGGAGAACCTAGTCTAGTCCATAATGTCAGCAAAAACACTCTGGTTCTCACTAGAGTACTCTTCTAATTAGAAGACAAAGTAGAAATTGAAGACATTTTAGAGTCTCCTACAGATCCTATGAAACCTCTTCCTTCTCATATTTCTTAAGTTGTATCGTACATGGGTACTCTGACTCATAGGTTGTCTAGCCCTATTCACTCTCCTTATTTCTTCTTAATGGCCAATGTTAGTGGCATAAGTATGGTTGTTGATATATCTAGTCTACATACTCCTTCTTCAGCTATAGGGGGAGGTATTATTTCTATCTCTACTATTGCACCCAGCAAGTTATCTATTGGCTCTACTTCCATCTTGGGTTCATGTGGGGGCACCCAACCTTCTGCTCCTTTCACTGGCACTTATCCTTTTGGAATGCCATCTAGTGGGATTCCCTCAGTCTCCTCAACCTTACCTTTTGTTTCTTTTGTATCTATGAATTTGATGGTTAGTGGTTCGTCATCTTTACAAGGTTTTTCATTTAGAAGTGGATATGTTCCCCCTTCCAATCCATCATTGAATGTAGGATTAATACCTTTCTCTAGCTATGCTCAATACATTAATCATTTTCAAGGGAGCCAGGGCTTGGTATATCCTTCTATTAGCGGTTTTGGGTTTGGGAATATCTCTCATTTATTTTTTCAACAAGGGAGTATTCCCTTCCCTACTACTACTACTTAACATGTTCTTCCTCCTTTCGCTAGTGCTTGGAACCCTTAACAAGGGCTCTCCCCTTCATTCAGGAGGAAGCTTTCCTATGACTAATAATAATGTAGTAGGGGCTGGATATATACATATGCCCTTGGACTACAAGGTTTTCCTTATAGTTCATTTGATTCAACAAGTAATCCTTGGAAGCCTGGTGCCTCCTAACATCCAACATACTCTTTTTCAAATGTTGGGTATTCCACTCTTGGAGCTTGGAATTCTGCAATCTCTTCATGCTTACTATTCCTAGCAACTCTTAATTTTCTTGATTGTTCAAAATTTACTAATGATCTAATCCATTACAACCCAACTTTTCCTTCATTCCATACCAAACTTTTTTCTCATATACCAAAATTTGAAGTGAAGTTTGGTGAGGATTTTGCTTACCATGTAACCACTTTCCACTTATGAAGCTCATCAAACTCCTTGATTAATGATTCAATTACATTGAGTCTCTTTGAGCACACCATAACTAGAAATATGGTGGTATGATATGTCGAATTAAAGGGTTGGTCGTTTTCTACATTTGGTGAGTTGGCTACAACGTTTCTCAACCACTTTCAGTTGCTTGTCCATTATGATGTCGAAACTGAAATTCTAGCCAATTTTGAGCAAGATGAGGTATTGACGATGCTGGACCCAGCAACATGTAAGGGGATCTCCCCAGTAAGAAGTCCCAATTATACCTCTGACCAATTGGTGTAGGAGTCGCAGCAGTGGGTCGTCAAGAAATGCTTTGACTACAATGTCGCACAGAGGCAAGTAAGATAACTCTGTCAGTAGCAATGGTGTGACCATTGTAGTGAGTCAAGGAAGGTGCATGAGAGGTTCCTAACATAGGTGGTTTGAGATGAGTGCACCCCTTGGCAACCTGCAAGTGTACTCAGTTAGGAAGGGAAAACATAAGCAAAGATGCATCACAAGATGGAAAGCAGGTCAGTCTGATGATCCAAAGTGATGATTAAACCAACAACACATCTGCAACAAGATTCATATAATTGCATACAAAAGTGTTCATACACAACTATGTAAGTTAAACAACATACATTGCTAAAACAACCGGAACAATCCAACTACAATAACAACATATGCATGAAAATGTGTTTTCTCTTATTATATAAAGAAGTGTAAGTTCCAATCATATAATACATCCATGTAAAACTGCTAGCCCCAACAGTGGAACGTTATAGCCACATCCACTTGCTCCTCCAAAGAGATGAACTAGCTCCGTGCAGTGGAGAAGCCAAGGTGCATTACAATACTATCCAAGCTCTCTCCAAGATAGTCTTATCGGAAGCTTGGTTGACCAAAAGCCTCTATAATGAGTTATGAGGGACTATTTATAGCAAAGGGTAGGTAACCCTTGACATTCCCCTTTGTGATAGTTCAGCTACCCTCGTGACTCTTCTACTCTATGACTATTACATCCAACTATTGGCACTTCAATTACACTTGATATGACGTTACATTACAATGCACATATACTCATATGAGACAAATGGCTTGAGCAAGACATGCAAGACATCATTGACACTCGGTCCATTGTGGTGAGACCAACTCTTTTACATGCTTGTGATGGTGAAGGTGGTGAGTTTATGCCAAGCTTGATCATCTGTGATGGTGTGCATGCACCCCATGGTGACATCTTGCTGAAGTGAACTCTTGCCACCATTACAACTGATGCATTGGTTCAGCTCCTTCATCCAACTCGTCTGCTAACATGCACATGGTATTCTTGGGTGTGATTGAACCAGCAACATGCTAATACATAATGTATGTGTTGATATTCAAGTGTGTGCTGGTGGTCATGTGCATCAACTTGTCGAAGTACATGTTCAGCCCCAGTTGGACTTGCTTCTTGTCTTGACCTTGGTGAGTATGTTGAATGGGTTGGATCACATGTGTACGCACAATGAAATGCATGCTGTTGAATCCCTTGCATGTGATCGACAACACTGCTCACCATGTCTACTTCATGCTAGCTTCTGGGATGAATATTTAACTTGTATGGGTGCAGTTTTATCCGTGAGTGCATGTTGCGCCCATTGTTGTTCCTGTTCCTGCTGCAAATCATTAGTCTATCTCTACAGCTTCATGTTCTTCATTGAGTTGCTGCTTAGCACATGCAACTCCTTCTTTGTTCCATTATTTGTCTTCACACGATCTTCATGTCACGCCATCTCCTCATAGCCTAGGTCTCCAAAGTTGCTGCCATCTTTAGTGGATCTACTTGATCTTGCAGCTTTGTTACGCCTCTATGTTGTCAACAATCTTCCTCTTGCATTCATTGCATTTGATGCATTCGTTGCATTCGATATGTTTGATGCATTCATTGCGTTCATTTCATTTGTTGTGTTCGTTGCATTCACTGCTTTCGTTGCGTTTGCTGCATTCGTTGCATTTGTTGCATTCATTTTGTTTGGTATGTTGTCGTTAACTGTTGTTCATGATGATGCTCACTATGATATCTTGATGTTCTTGTCTACGAACAACTTGATATCATCGTAAGTAGGAAAACTCATAGACATTTGATCGACTGCATCTCCAGGTGTGCTCTGAATGGTGTCTTCGACTCTACCCTCTTGGAAACCATTGTACTGTTGGTAGAATGGGAGAAAATAAAAGGAGAAGAAATAACAAAGAAACCACAACAGAATGACCAAGACACGGAACTGAATTTGGATTGGAATTTTATTTAACAATGATTCTCCGCATTCTTCATTTCATGGGTATTAAATTATTTTATATCATGACTGTCGTTACATAACTAACTATTCGGTATAAAACTGTCTAATTACAACTTACCTAATTCGTTGTCAAACTAACAAACTCCACCTTGACAACAATTTTCTAATCCCTTGGCCATGCCCACTCATCATCTTTCCTGCAAGCCAAGAGAAGCTAAACACCACCGCAGCTTCTCTACTGTAACTGGCTTTGTGAATATGTCTGCATAATTTTCTCGTGTATGGACCTTTTGAAGAGCTACTTTTCCGCCATCGATCACATGTCTCAGAAAATCATACCTTACATAAATGTGCTTGGTTATGCTGTGATAGGCAAGATTTGTAGCCAAGTGAATAGCACTTTGACTGTCACAAAGTACATTCACTTTCTCCTGCGTTCTTCCAATTTCATCGAGCAAACATTTTAACCAGATTGCTTCTTTACTCGCATCTGAGGCAGCTATATATTCTGCTTCAGTAGTGAACAATGCAACTGTTTCTTGAAGCTTTGACATCCAACTAATTTCTCCACCTGCAAGAGTAAAGACATAACCTGTAGTAGACCTTCTTTTGTCAAAATCACCTGCATAGTCAACATCTACATATCCGCAGGCTGATCCTTCACTACCATTAAAGACGATGCAGTGGTCACTTGTGCCTCTTAGATATCGAAGCACCCATTTCACTGCTTGCCAATGTTCTTTACCTAGATTTTCCAGAACCTACTGACAACTCCAAGTGCATGTGAAATGTCAGGTCTTGTAGATACCATTACATACATTAAGTTTCCTACCACATTAGCATATGGTACATGAGACATATACTACATTTCTTCATCAGCTCTAGGACTCAAAACTGAAGAAAGCTTAAAATGGGAAGCTAGTGGAATATTAACAGGTTTCACATTGTTCATAGAGAAATTTTCAAGTACTTTCTCCACATACTTCTGATGTGATAACCAAAGCTTACCATTCTTCCTGTCTCTGTGTATCTCCATGCCCAAGATATGTTTTGCTACTCCAAGATCCTTCATATCAAATGTCCTAGAGAGTTGAGCCTTTAACCTGTTGATCTCTTCCATGCTTTTTATTGCAATAAGCATATCGTCAACATACAAAGCTAAGATAATGAATATGCCATTGAAACTTTTGAAGTATACACAATGATCATACTCACTTCTTAGAAAGTTCTGGCTCACTATGAAGGAATCAAACTTCTTGTACCATTGTCTGGGAGACTGCCTCGGACCATACAATGATTTCCTGAGCTTGCAAACTAATCTTCTGCTGGACCTCGTACAAAACCTTCTGGTTGTTCCATATATATCTCTTCGTTCAAATCACCATGTAGAAAAGTTGTTTTAACATCTAACTGTTCTAACTCAAGATTAAGCAACGCAGTTAGCGCCAACACAGTACGAATAGAAACAAGTTTTACAACTGGAGAAGAAATCTCATGAAAGTTTATACCTTCAACCTGAGAATACCCTTTTGCTACCAGTATCGCCTTATACCTTTCGATACTTCCATCAACTTTCCGTTTCAGCCTGAAGACCCATTTGCATCCAACAACACTTCTCCCTTCAGGAAGCTCTACAAGATCCTAGGTATTGTTCTTAGCTAAGGAGTCCATTTCTTCTTCCATAGCCGCTTTCCATTTTTCGCTATCTGTATCATCTACTGCTTCCTGATAACAAGAAGGTTCCCCATCTTCAGTAATCAAAGCAAAAGATGAAGCAGAATCTTCATACCTTTTTGGAATTTTCCTTTCCTTTGTAGACCTTCTTAGAGCAACTGGTTGCTGAACTCGTTCAGAAACTTGCACTGGTTAAGAAGCTTCAATGGCTTCCTTTGTGTCTTCAGCACCTTTTTCTCCAGAGGTTTCTCCTCCCTTTCGGCTGTCACCGAAAAGTCTAGCCTCCAACTGAACTCGTTGATTTGGTGATACATGTTCCTGTTCAATTCTTTCAACAATTGATTTTAAAAGAGAGGATTCATCAAATGTTACATCTCTACTAATGACTATCTTCCGCAATGTAGGATCCCACAACCTATATCCTTTCACTGCATAGTCATACCCAACAAAGACATAACATTTTGACTTTGGATCTACTTTCGAACGCTGATTTTTTGGAATGAGAGAATAAGCATCACAACCAAATATCCTCAAATGTGAATAGTCACAAGACTAACCTATCGAAACTTCTTCAGGAATTTTACAATCAATTGCTACTAAATGTGATCTGTTAACTAAATAACAAGCAGTAGATACTGCTTCTGCCCACAACTCCTTTTGCAAGTTAGCATTGCTGATCATGCTTCTGGCTCTTTCCATAAGAGTCTGATTCATACACTCAGCAACACCATTTTGCTGAGGGGTGTAAACAACAGTTTTGTGTCTAACAATTCCCTCATCCTTACAGTATTGTCCAAATTCAACTGAAGTGAACTCACCACCATTGCCAGTTCTTAAGAATTTAATAGATTTGCCTATTCTTTTCTCTACCATTACTTTAAATTGTTTAAAGACATTTAATACATCAGCTTTCCTTTTAAGCATATAGACCCAAGCTTTCTGGGAGTAATCATCAATAAACGTTAAAAAATACAATGCACCTCCATATGACACAACAGGTGATGGCCCCCACAAATCAGAATGAATATAGTCTAAAACATATTTACTATTATGATTTCCAACTTTAAATCTTTGTTTACACTATTTTCCATACACACAATGTTTACAGAAATCTAAATTCAAGGATTTCAGACCAGGAAGAGATTTACGTTTCATCAATATCTGAAGACCTTTCTTGCTTATATGGCTCAATCGTTGATGCCATAGACGAGTGCATGCTTCTTCCTTTTCTGACGCAACCGCTGCTTCACTGATCTGAGTACTTCCTCTTAACTTGTAAAGATTTCCAACCTTTTCTACCTTCATAACCACAAGTGCTCCTTTAAAGACTTTCAAGACGCCATCCTGACCTGTAAACTTATAACCATCTGAATCCAAAACTCCCAAAGAAATCAAATTTTTCTTCAAATTAGGTACATGTCTAACACTAGTTAATGTTCTAACTGTGTTATCATACATCTTAATCCTGATATCTCCCATCCAAACAATCTGACATGACATATTGTTACCCATAAACACAGAACTATCGTTTACATTTTCATATGAGTTAAACCAATTTCTATGTGGGCACATATGATGTGAAGCACCAGAGTCTAATAGCCAGCTATCTAAACCCTGAGAGATATTACATTCAGGTGAAGTTTCACCTATCATACACAATTCTTCAACAGATAAAACTTCGTCTATCATACCTGAATCGACCTGATTCGCTTCGTTCTTCAGGTTTTCGGATTCCTTTCGTTTCCAACAGTCCTTCTTCAAGTGTCCAACTTTATTGTAGTTCCAACATTTTGCCTTACACTTCTTTCCTTTCAATTTCGATCTGGAAGTCCCCCTTGGTTTTTCTCCTCTTTCCTTTGAGCGTCCTCTAGCGACCATGGCTTCTGATGCAGCTGTTTCAGTGCTGGATTTCCTTCGTACTTCTTCAGACAGAAGAGCTCCCATGACTGATTCAAACTTCAAAGAATCAGCAGAGTTGAAGCTGATTGAAGTTATGAAGTGATCCCATGATTCAGGCAGAGAACACAGCAAGGTTATGGCTTTACCTTCTTCCTGTATTTTGACTTCCATATCTGTTAATTGACATATTAGTGTATTAAAAACATTCAAATGTTCTACAACGTTTGAACCTTCTTTCATTCGAAGGCTGTATAATTGTCTTTTCAGATAAATTATTTTGGTCAATGACTTTGTCATATAGATATTTTCAAGTTTTTCCCACAATCCTGACGTTGTAGTCTCTTCAACAATGTTGAAGAGAACTTCATCCGCTAGGCATAGCCAGATGGTACTGAGAGCTCGAGCATCCAAGTCCTCCCAGTCTAAAGTAGTCATGGTTGAAGGTTTCTTAGTTGCCCCATCCAATGCCTTGTGCAACCCTTGTTGCACAAGCAGATCCCTAACCTTCAGTTTCCAAAGAGAAAAATTGCTCTTTCCGGTGAATTTCACCACCTCGAATTTTGCATTCGACATCTTGGCCATTTTCTAAGACTTTCAATCTTCAATCGAGGGTTTAAAAAAAAAAAAATCAATTTTCTTCTTCAAAAAAAAATTCCAATGCCAACAAAGGATTTCCAAGTTTTAACTCTCCCTACTTCATTTCCTTAAAATTGCTGAATAATTTTTCCAGGGAAAAACCTTTGTTGTTTTTTAATTCAAAGAAAACCCTTTTTTAAAAAAACTTCTTTTCTCCTTTCCGTTAAAAGAAAAACTATCTCTTTTTTCTGACTTTCTCACATTCACCACTTTATTCAAAAAAAAAAATGTCTGAAACAAAATTTCTTTAAAAAATACCCAGATCCAGCACGCAGATCCTGCTGGCAGCAACTGGCAGAGAATACTACTAGGTTCTGGTAGCGACTACAGAACAGACCAGCAACGCTCACGCAACAAAAAAAAAATCCACCACAACAGAGTTCCACGCATGCAGCACACAAGCATACCAGCAATGCACAACAATTGTGTCATGCGGAAAGAGTTAATCTTACGGACAAAACCAACCTCCCTAGAAGCCTAAGACTTTCTAGTGACAAACAAGACAATTAAGAGCAATCCTTCTCTAAACATGCATTTACCATACAAGAAATCAAGTGTTTAGATC
>APFE031590794.1:47164-125239 GCA_000404065.3 Pinus taeda | reverse complement strand
TTCAATCAACAAGCTTCTTCGAAATTCCACAAAGAGACAACACAAAGGTAGGTTGCTCACACAGGTAGACTTTATGACAGGTCCGACTCCTAAGAAGACTCACAAAACCAGAGGGATCCAAGGTTTCACAACTTCTAAAGTCAAAGTCACTACAGGACCGATGCAAAATTCAAACCCTAGGGCTAGAACTTCTATGAATTTCACTAAAACTCTTAACGCTGACAAAACAAGTTCAGGTGAAGATCTCTGACAGATAACCAGTGGATCTGGGCATTAAAATCTAATTAAAGACAAAATCTAAGAGAAAAAATGGAAAAAATGGAAATTTTTCAATTTTTGATAGGGTACGCAGGCAGCCTGTTTGCACAGGTGCGTGCACGCTCTGTGTACAAAGTTGCAATGCGTACAGGTACGCACTGTGCTCAACTCAGAGGGTGCGTACTATTGGAAAAACTAATAAAAGCTAAAATCTAACTTAACTCTAAGCTAGCCCACCCAAATACACAGTCAAACAGCCAAAAACCAAAAAAGAAATGACTCTTTTCAGATCAAAGTGTCACACAAAGGAAAAATCATTCACATTAACGGATTCCCCAGCGGAGTCGCCAATTTGTCATGCGGAAAGAGTTAATTTTGCGGAAAAACCAACCTCCCTAGAAGCCTAAGACTTTATAGTGACAAACAAGACAATTAAGAGCAATCCTTCTCTAAATATGCATTTACCATACAAGAAATCAAGTGTTTAGATCCTACCTGTAGTCCAACATTGTTGTAGTAGTCCAGCCTCGTCGATCCGGATGAGCCTCCTCCTTCACTTCGAAACCTGCATTCACTAACAATCAACGATAAATAGCACATGAATATTTATAAATAAACATATTCAACATACAGACCAAGGAGTATAGAAACAACTCATTAATAAAAATGTTTAGAGAATGGACTTATCTGTATAATAGGAAACAAAAGAAACATTACACCTGAGCCTTGGTGTTGTCAAGTCCTCCCGGGTCAGCAAGAGTTTTCCTTTACTTTGATATCCACCCACTTCCAAATGAACAGAAAGATGGGATTCTCTCCTCAAAGCTTCTACAAGGAAGTCCAATTCCCAGCAGCATCTACCCTTTGGAATATCAGCTTTCAACCTCCCTCCTCTGGCCCAATGCCTGTATTTATAATGCTCTAAAAGGAAGTTATTCAGGTCCAACATCAATGGGATAATGCCCTCTTTTGGATGGGGTAGCTCCTCTCTTGATGGGATAAGTTCCTTTATATAGGGATGCATGAACCATCTGGAGGCGCTCAATACACATCAAACAATCTTCTAGAATGCTCTAGAAATGACCACAAGTAACTTTTTTAAGATGAAACGCGCGCCTTTTTACCTTTACAGGAGTACACACCCACCCCTTTACATAAAGAGCGTGCAAGGACGCAGGTATTGTGAACTTGGGATGACACGCAGGTAAGGTAGAGAGAAACTGCGTACCCAGAGATAAACATGTTTTTTAAAGACTTTATCTCTTTCTTGAAGTTTGACATGGAGAGCAGAGGTATCAGGCTTGCCAAGGAGGATAGTATGACTGTTGATGGAGTCATACTAACTGCAAATAGTCATGGTGACAAATTTTAGTGTAGCAACTTGTCTTCACATAGAGACAGGCGGTTCCTCCTCACATAGAGAAGCACCCAGCCACTTCGACAGCTACACACGTAGACTCGTTGATGGATTCTCGACAGCCTGAACAGGGCTAGCAATGGCTCCACGCAGAGAGCAGATAGGGTCCTTCCTTCATGTGCAGGGGCAGCACTCTGATGCGTGTCTAGTGGCACAGACTTTTGCAGACGGGCAGTTCCTCCTCACGCATATATTGGACTCACGCTGGGAAAAAAAAAACCACTCGGATCTCAATGCTCAGATGCTCATGCCTTTTCTGCACAGCCTTTCATGCTTCACCACCATTTGCACACTTTCACACTTCACCATCAATGCACAGCAATCCGAAATCTTCTCGGTCACACCTCCTTCACGCAGAGTTTTGGTCACGCAGGGACAACACACCTTCTTCATGGCTTTTCACATGCACGCAACAGCCACCATACTTCACACAGGGTTTTTCACTCTTACGCAGGTCTCAGCTTTCACGCGGCCGGCTATGATACCATTTGTTGGTAGAATGGGAGAAAATAAAAGGAGAAGAAATAACAAAGAAACCACAACAGAATGACCAAGACACGGAACTGAATTTGGATTGGAATTTTATTTAACAATGATTCTCCGCATTCTTCATTTCATGGGTATTAGATTATTTTATATCATGACTGTCGTTACATAACTAACTATTCAGTATAAAACTGTCTAATTACAATTTACCTAATTCGTTGTCAAACTAACATGTACCTGTGCTGCTGAGAGGCAGATGAATGCCTGCAATACCTGGAGTCATGGCAACACTCATGGTAAGAAATCTATTAGTCAAAAACCAAACTGAAATTGAGAACTGACTTGCAACATACCTGTGTGACTCATCATGAAGGTTGCGCAAATTTGATCGAGAGGTCAGGAGATTGACTGCCAAGACTGCAAAAGGCACAGTTTGAGATGCTAGGAGACTGACTAACTACTGGAACTATGCAATGCGCATTCTAGTATGCCTGTTGACTGCTAAAATTTCTCAATGCACAATCTCAACTGGCAATGGTTGCAGGCTCAGTGACTATTGCGTAATTTTCTTGGCCAACAGTCACTGTCCCTCAAGATTGCGCAAAGCAGGCCTGGGGAACAACCGCTGGGAAAAAATGCACAATTATGGAGAGGAATATAGAGCCTTCCATCTCAAGAATACGCAATGTTGTCGGATGAGGTAGAGTCTGGGCCAAGGTTGGCCAGACTCACCGACAAGCAACTAAACGCGAATATGAATGTGAATGCATGGTGATACTAAGTGTAAGCATAAGTGAATGATCATGCACGCAAATGGTGAATGACATATTCAAAAAATAGAGCAACATGCATGTGGGTGAGGTGAGTCACTGAATCGACGACCGTTCGTGAAAAACATTTTCATGCATGCGACAACAGTGAGATAACAACGAAAAATGAAACAATGCTAGGAAAAGCTAGTATACATATAATCGATAGCAAGCCTTCAAATAAATCAAGCAAAAAATACTCACATAAGTGAAAACACAACAAGAGACAGGAATGCAACACAAGGCATGGAAAGTGGGCTTACCCCAAAACAACTGACTTGAATGTGCCGACTACTCCTAGATGTGATGTGTGATGTCAGAACGATGAGGTTGGTGTAAGGAATGAGCTCTGCAGTGTCCGGTTGATGAGCTTTGATAACATCAAGGTTATGACACACATGCCACAGATCTAGGGAAAGCGACACTTGGTGGTAGGTTCCTAAAATGATCCTTGCATGTAACCTCCAACAAGGGATACCTATGCATGTTTCCTTGGGAGAAGCAGCCTATGCATGCATGTTAGTTTTTCTTGGTCCCAGAGGGAATCGATCAACTCATTTGCACATGCAAGAGACTATTCAAATGCTGGGAGAAAATGTGCATTTCTGGTTGGGAACTGCGCTGACTGCCTGGGAGATTTGTGTAATTTCTGGGCAAAGCAGCTGACTGTTGCCTAGATTTGTGCAAATTCTAGGTTGAGCAGCCCTCCTACGAAAAATTGTGCAATTTTCACTAAGTGTTGACTACAAAAATTGCACAATTATGGAGTCGAGCAGGCTGCCAGTCAGGATTGCGTAATTTCTGGAGGGAAGGCTAGTTTCCCTCCAGAATTGCGCAATTTACTGGGGAAGTTTCTTAGCCTACAGCTGGACCAATTCCAAGTGATCAACTTTTGATGGGAATGCATTCAGCTGTGATCAGCATGCTGCCTTTGTGCAAGAAAAACACTGAAGCTTGTAAACTTGGTGAGGAAAGACAGGTTT
The DNA here is from genome assembly GCA_000404065.3 of Pinus taeda. Classification (NCBI taxonomy): domain Eukaryota; kingdom Viridiplantae; phylum Streptophyta; class Pinopsida; order Pinales; family Pinaceae; genus Pinus; species Pinus taeda. The sequence goes on along the minus strand of APFE031590794.1, from coordinate 121,286 downwards.
CTGTGAAAAGTTAGTTGGGAGGCTCCAAAATGAAGCTAAGGAAAAATTTTGGAGGGTGGTTGTAGCCACTACAACACTTGGCGACAGACTGTTAGAAATCCAACTCTCTAAATGGACCTTGTTCATGAAAAGTGAGTCTGACACCTCTGAAAGTATTGTTTAGTTCGCAGCTCCTCTTGGCTTCCAAACTAGCTTGATTATAAAATGTAGTATCTACCAAGCTCTTGGTCGATTGACACACATTCTAAGCCATGGAAGCAAAGTTGCTTCAATTGGGGCTGAGGGTTATATTGGTGCACAAGCAGTATAGTCGTCACAGTCTTAGTTTCATCTCTGGTGTTGCTCCACTTCCAGCAAGCCTGGACAATACCCCAACGGAGTCACATAGGAACACAAGCATGGCTCTACTACCATCGAGCCTGGTCAATACCTCAGTAGAGTCACATAGGAACACAAGCATGGCTCCACTGCTAGCGAGCCTGGTCAGTACCCCGCCAGAGTTACTTGCATCACCTCTCTACGCAGGAAGCCTTTTTCTTCTTTTGCCTTATTCATTTTTCTTTTCTTTTTTTTAAATTCACTTTTTTCATTTTTGTAATTGTGCATAGCACTTATTCATTTTAGAGGTAGAAGATGGATCCCAACTTATTGAGAGCAGAATAGGTTATTCCCATAGAGAAGTAGTTTATTATACCTCTGACGTGCTTGTTAAGGTTTTCCCTCTCACCTTAATCTACTTGACTAAGCTGACAAGGATTAACCCAAAAACAACCAATTAGAGCAGGTGATACTAGTTAGAGCACAAGCATTTTGTTTTCACTAAGGTTCACTTTGAACAATAAGTATTTTCCTTCGACGTATCATCGACTAAATGTAACAAGTTCTTCATATAGAGGCAAGATGACAGATAACCAAGTACTGATAGCCGCACAAGCCCCCTTGTACATTTCCCAACTTGTTTTAAGAGTCATACATGGTTTCATGCAAAACTATCCTACGAAATGAAACAAGTGAACTAACAAAAAAAAAAGCAAAGCAAGAGCAGAAGAAAAAGTGAAAGGAAAGCAAGTAAGCAAACAAGCAAACAAGCAAAGAAAGTGAGCAAACAAGCATGAAAGTAAACAACTCAAAAAGAAAACATTACTCCTACTCCTAAGCTAACAGTGCATGGGTCATCTCACGTGAAGTGATACCTCCAATGCAGCCACCGGCACATTGGTTGAACCATGTTAGTGAAGGCATGGTTCGTGAACAAGACAACTGCATGAACTAGTAAACAAGAAAGATGTAATGGTCAAGACAATCACACTCTGAACTTACAAGCAACCATGAACAAAGATGAGTGAGAGTGCATGACATGCATTCTATGGAGTTGCCATGGTGTTGTGCTACACTATGTGCATGTGTTGAGTTTATGCATTCTCTTGACTGTGTCATGCAAGCAAACATGAGAAAGGTAGACCACTTGTGTTATGCATGTGTTCTTGTTGTATAATATTCCTCCAATGCATGAGCGATGGGATCATGTAGTTCGAGTGGAGGAAGTGAAATATGGGTGTTTGATTCATCTTCTATGCAAAGCAGAGAGTGATGAGGAGCCTTGAGTGTTTCCACAACCTCCTAACTAGAAGTTAAACCAACCTCAGGACAATGAGGGCCTGACATAACCATCATCTCAGGCTGAAGTTCCTCGATAGTCTGGGGGGTTTCGACCTCATTGACAGATAGATCATTGTGGACCAGTGTCTTGGATAGATTAACAATGGTTGAATCAACATCATGATCGGATGAGGAAGTGAATAGATCACGACAACCAAGATCATAAAATTTGAGATGTTCGTCAGCATCCTCATGATTTGATGAATTAGGCAGAGGGGTAGATGAGAAGCAAATATGTTCACTCTCTGTGTTTTCAGGAAAGATAGATGATGGATTGGATGGATTTTCTGAGGAATATGTGTCCTTTCTACATTGTAATGACAGACTGACATCCAATGTGTCCTGTGAATGATCAGAAGTAGAAACATCCGGAAATGGGTTTTCATAGGGGAAATCAGTAGTGGCAGAATCATAAGGGATGTCGGGATGAAGTAGATGAGGCACAGCTAGAAGGGAGTCATCCTTCACCATGAGTTCTTCTTTGGATTCCCACACACACTCATCATGAATGATAGCATGGGTTGGTTTCATAACACCAATTTCGTCGACAACTTGATCCTCATTTACAATAGGTGAGGAGTCCGGAATGGAAGAACACAAGATAGTACAATTCATAGGATCAATAGAACGCAAGGATGGAGGTTGAGGGAAAGATTCCACGTGACAACCAATAGGCTTGCAAGCCAAATCTGCATAAATCTCAAGAGAAGGTGGGGTGGGAGAGTGTGACAATTCAACTGAGGTGTGTGCATGATCTCCCACATCACTTCGCGGTGGTTGAGCTGTTTGATGAGGTGAAGGCAGACAGTCCCTTGTGACATCAAATGTACCTGCTTGTGATTGCACAACTCCATCACCAAAGTGTGCTGAGCAGGGTTCAGAAACATGAAGAAGATACTCAAATCTTCCATCAAGAAATTCCCAATCAATATCATCTTCTGGGAATCAATATGCAAGATTACAAAAGTTTGTGTGAATCTGTTCAATGGATTCATCAAGTGTTTTTTGTAATTCCAAAATTTCTTTGTTGAGTGCTTCATAGTTAAAGTGATTGAAATCATGGTCTATATCTGCGAATAGGTGAGCAAGAGGATAAATAGATTTTTCGAGAAATGTGGCACACCAGTGCATTAGGTGCCCTCGAAGTGTGTATATGAACAACACACAGGTCATGTATTCTTCAAAGAATCCATGTATTTCACATGAAACTACAACACAACACCAACCACGTGCCTTACCAAGGCTATGTAGCCTCCAACATCAAATGTTATATGAGACAAGTTATTCGAGAGCTTTTTCGGGATGATGAAATCATTTCCATAAGACATACATTTCAGAAGAGCAGATTGGTAGTGAGTCATGATAGATGTGTAGATATTCAAAATAGATGTGAGGACTCAGCTTGTCATTTGGCCCTCCTTCTAGCACCACAATGTTAACAGCGCTGGACCTGCCAACATGTAAGGGGATCTCCCTAGTAAGAAGTCCCAATTAGACCTCAGACCGTTTGGTGTAGGAGTCTCAGCAGTGGGTCGTAAAGCAATGCCTTGACCATGATGTCGCACAGTGGCAAGTAAGATAACTCTGTCAGTAGCAAGGGTGTGACTACTGTAGTGAGTCAAGGAAGCTACATGAGAGGTTCCTAACATAGGTGGTTTGAGATGAGTGCGCCCCTTGGAAACCTGTAAGTGTACTCAGTTAGGAAGGGAACACACGAGTGAAGATGCATCACAAGATGGAAAGCAGGTCAGTCCGGCGATCCAAAGTGATGATTAAACCAACAACACATCGACAACAAGATTCATATAATTGCATACAAAAGCGTTCATGCACAACTACGTAAGTTAAACAACATACATTACTACAACAACCAGAACAGTCAAACTACAATAACAACATATGCATGAAAACGTGTTGGCTCTTATTATATAAAGAAGTGTAAGTTCAAATCATACAATACATCCATGTAAACCTGCTAGCCCCAATAGTGGAACATTACAGCCACATCTGCCTGATCCTCTAAAGAGATGAACCAGCTTTATGCAATGGAGAAGCCAAGGCACATTACAATATTGTCCAAGCTCTCACCAAGATAGTCTTATCGAAAGCTTGGCTGAACAAAATCCTCTACAATGAGTTATGAGGGACTATTTATAGAGAAGGTTTAATAACCCTTGACATTCCCCTTTGTGACAGTTCAACTACCCTCATAACTCTTCATCTACTCTATGACTGTTACCTCCAATTATTGACACTTGACTTACACTTGACATGACGTTACATTACAATGCACATGTACTCATGTGAGATGAATGGCTTGAGCAAGCCACGCAAGACATCATTGACACTCAGTCCATTGTGGTGAGACAAACTCTTTGACATGCTTGTGATGGTGAAGGTGATGAGTTGATGCCAAGCTCAGTTTCTTGTGATGGTGTGCATGCACCCCATGGTGACATCTTGCTGAAGTCAACTCTTGCCTCTATTGCAACAGGTGCATTGGTTCGACTCCTTCATCCAACTCGTCTGCTAACATGCGCATGGTCTTCTTGGGTGTGGTTGAACTAATAACACACTGATGCATAGTGTCTGTTCTGAGCTTCAAGCGTGTGGTGGTGGTCATGTGCATCAACTTGTCGAAGTACACGTTTAGCCCCAGTTGGACTTTCTTCTTGTCTTCGCCTTGGTGAGTGTGTTGAATGGGTTAGATCACATGTGTGTGCATAATGACATGCATGCTGTTGAATCCCTTGCATGCGATCAACAACACTGCTCACCATTTCTGCTTTGTGTGAGTTGCTGGGATGAATCTTTAACTTGTACATGCACAGTTTCATCCGTGAGTGCATGTTGCGCCCACTGTTGTTCATGTTCCTGCTGTAACTCATTCATCTATCTGTGTAGCTTCATGTTCTTCCTTGAGTTGTTGCTTCAGCACATGCCACTCCTTCTTTGTTCTATTCTCTATCTTCGTTTGATCTTCATGTCACGTCATCTCCTCATATCCTAAGTCTCCAAAGTTGCTTTCATCGTCAATGGATGTCCTTGATCTTGCAACTTTGCTATGCCTCTATGTTGTCAACAACCTTCCTCTTGCATTCATTGAATTCGATACATTCACTACATTCGTTGCGTTCACCGCATTCACTATGTTTGTTGCATTAGTTGCTTTCATTTCGTTTGCTACATTCATTGTGTTTGGTATGATGCCCTTAGCTGTTGTTCATGATGCTTCTCACTGTGATATCTTGATTTTATTTCTACGAACAACTTGATATCTTCATGAGTAGGCAAGCTCATAAACATTTGATCGATTGCATATCTAGGTGTGCTCTGAATGGTGTCTTCAACTCTGCGCTCTTGGAAACCATTGTACTGGCATTGCTGAGAGGCAGATGAATGCCTACAATACATGGAGTCATGGAAACACTCATGGAAAGCAATCTGTTAGTCGAAAACCAAACAGAACTTGAGAACTGACTTGCAACATACCTGTGTGACTGATCATGAAGGTTGTGTGATTTCATCCAGGAGGTCAGGAGACTAACTACCAAGACTACACAAGGCACAGTCTGGGCTGCTTGGAGATTAACTAACTGCTAGAACTACACAATGCACAGTCCAGTCTAGCTGTTGACTGTTCGTATTGCATAATGAACAATCTCAATTGGAAATGGTTGTAGACTCAGTGATTTCATTGCGCAATTTCCTTGGCCAATAGTTACTATCCCTTAGGATTGTGCAAAGAAGGCCTAGGGAACAGTTATTGGGAAGAAATGTGCATTTCTAGAGAGGAAGGCAAAGCCTTCCCTCTCAAGATTGTGCAATGTTGTCAGGTGAAGCAGAGTCCGAGCCAAGGTTGGCCAAACTCGCCGACGGGCAATTGAACATGAACGTGAATGTGAATGCGTGGTGATATTGAGAATAAGTATAAGTGAATCATCATGCATGCAAACTGTGAGTGAAAGATTCAAAAAACAAAACAACATGCATGTGGGTGAGGCGAGTTGCTGAATCGGCGACCGTTCGTGAAAAATAGTTTCATGCATGTGACAATAGTGAGATAGTAATGAAAACTGAAACAATGCTAGGAAAAGCTAGTATACATATAAATGACGACAAGCATCCAAATAAATCAAGCAAATAGTACTCACATAAGAAAAAAAACAAAAAGCGACAGAAATGCAATGCGATACATGGAATGTGGGCTTACCCCAAAACAGCTGAGTTGAATGTTTCGACTGCTCCTAGATGTGATGCGGGATGTCAGAGCTACAAGGTTGGTGTGAGGAATGAGATCTGCAATGTCTGGTTGATGAGTTTTGAAAACATTGAGGTTGTGACGTGCATGCCACAGATCCCTTGGAAAGCGACACTTGCTGGGAGGTTCCTAAAATGATCCTTGTATGTAACTTCCAACTACTAAACATATATCCCTGAAACAAGGGATGCCCTTGCATGATTCCTTAGGAGAAGTAGCTTATGCATGCAAGTCATTTTTGCTCGGTTGCAGAGTGAACCGATCTATTCAGCTGCACATGCAAGAGACTGCTCGACTGGTGGGAGAAAATGTGCATTTCTGGCTAGGAGCTAGGCTGACTGCCTAGGAGATTTGCATAATTTTTGGGTAGAGCAGCTAACTGCTACCTAGATTTGCACAAATTCTGGGCTGAGCATCCTTGCTGGGGAAAATTGTGCAATTTTCACTCTGAGTGTTGACTGCTAAAATTGCGCAACTCTGGAGCCTAGCAGGCTGCTAGTCAAGATTGTACAATTTCTAGAGAGGAGGCTGGTTTATTTCTATAATTGCACAATTTCTTGGGGGTGTTGCTCAGCCTACAACTGGACCAAGTTCGGGTGATCAACCTGTGAGGAGAATGCATCGAGTTGTGATTGACAGGATGCCTTTGTGCAAGCAAAATAGTGAAGCTTGTGAACTTGACGAAGCAAGACAAGCTATTGTGAAAAGTTATTTGGGAGGCTCCAAAACAAAGCTAAGGCAAAATTTTGGAGGGTGGTTGTAACCACACCAACATGAGGCTAGCCGTATTTTTGACCACATTCAAGAGTGGCACAAAAGGAATATATTGATCAATGCTTATATACCTAATGAATTTCTTCTTGAATGGTTTTTGAAATCATTATTGTCAGAGATATCTAAGGATGTGTTACTTTTAGGAGTGTTCATATAAGAACAATATGCCTTTAGATCCCATCAAGTAGAGCTTATTTATTCCCAGTATGGAGTCCTCTATACGATTCTACCTGATGCTCCTAGATCAAAAATTGATCTCACCAAATCATAACCAGGCCCCCATGTCAACGAAGTTGTAGGACTGATGGATAGTAACACAACTAGTTTCTTAAGTAAATTACAACAGTTGTCATTACAATCTTCTTCTTTGATGCAAACTATGTCATTATTTCATCCTCCTTCTCAACCTTTAGTGGTTAATATTGTTCAGTTCCTAAATCCCAAAGGAAATCAACAATCCAATGGGAATAAGAAAGGGCATTGGAAAAATAAATATAAGGGAGGGAAGGGAATGTGAATAAACCCAGTGAGGACACTAGTGAGGGAAAGTAGAAGTCTAAAAAGAAATTTAAATTCCCATGCAAGTTATGTAGTGGGGATCATATTACACATATTTTCCCCAAGATTCAAGATGATTAGTGCTTTTTAGCCTAACAAGGTTCTTCCAGTTCCTAGGTTGTGCTTACTAACCCTTTTCCTGAAGGGAAGAAATTACTTGTTGGCATGAATGCTTATACTAGAACCCCTATAGGGGGAAACCAGGAAGGGGAATCTACATCAAATGTGTATATGGTTAAGAATCATGTTGATATTTCAAATTGAGCTCATGATTATGGAGAGTCATAATATTCTAAGGCTAAAATTTCTTCTGATACTCAGGAACTACTTCATATAGATAGGCCCACAATTGAACCTATACCTCAGATGCCAAAAGGCTCCTCAAAATGGTCAACTTATAATCCAAATTCTAGGGCTTCTCAGAACTATTCTATTGTTGAATATTTAGTTTAGAGCCCTTTTGTTATGTGGATTTAGAGGTACTCCAATTGTTTCCTGCGTAAAGGAGTGCTTTTCTCACTACGATTGAAGTAATTGACCTAGAAAACTCTTTGATGTTTACATTTGATATGCCAAATTTTAAAAAGAGACTCCCTCAACATATGGATTTTCACATAGCGTGGATAACACGACAAAATTTTGGGGAGATGGCGCATGCGAGGGTTTCTATAACAACCAACCAGGCCGCTGACACACTGGATGACCTCGTCCCCGCAATGCAAAGCAACCTTGGCCATGGCTCAGACTAGGTTGGGTGTCCTATTGTGGATCGAACTAACATGCTCCTCTGGGCTTCTCACTGGAAACAACTGAAGGGTATTGCAGAACCCACAAAAAAACCAAGAATGGCAGAAAGCCAACTGAGGATACCTCTCAGGTCACGGGTCCTGGCCACAAGGGTGCTTTAACAGTAGTATATAATCCTTGGTGATTCTAGATAACATAGTACGCAACCCTTGTGAAATAACAACCTCCATTGCGGACACGGAGGACATCCCCTCACCTGAAACATTGCGCTCCTAATTGATATAACCATGGGAAAGATGAAGAGGGTAGCTAGAAAGCAGATCAGCTCAGAAGTGGACCGATTCTAGCTGCCTACAGACCAATCTCCACTATTTACCACTGGATAGTAGAACCTGTGACAACAAAGGAAGGGAAACCCTCTATGACGAGCACAAAAGTGCAAGCAAAAGTATGGGGCACCTGGATGGGCATGCCTTATACATATCTTCCACTACACCAAGTTCAGGATTTGGCCAAAAAAGAGCTAGACAGAGCATTGTTATACTCAGATCTGTCACCATAGGGCACATGGGAAATAGATCGAGCCCCTCCTCAGACAGATCCACCCACTACTGAGGAGAATCTGATACAAATCTTCATCAAAACACTGGAGGGAAAGACTATTTGCTGGAGGATTTGGAAGGGGAGGAGGATTCAGGAGCTAAGGTTAAAAATCCAGAACCACCTCGATATACCAGCATACCAGCAAAACCTGATCTACTCAAGCTACAGTTTATAGGACTAACACACACTCCAAGACTATGGCATTACCACATACTCCACCATCAAGATTAACCTACATCTGAGTGGTGGATGCGCTGGAACTAGCTCAAAAAGCACTGGATCCTTTAAGGACATATTCAAAGGAAAGGATAAAGCACAAGCCAATATAGCAACTCTACCCGAGCTACCAGGATGTTACATCGTAGAACAAAAATCTGAGAATCATGCTCTTACCATCGCAATGCCTGAGGTAAACAACCTGTACACAGATCTGTATTCCAAACCAGTCATATGCAGATTCAATCGGTTCTAGCCTAAATCTGGTATGCTACATCAATGGATATATGATGTTTGGTCATCAGGCTGTGAAATATACTTATGCCGCAAAGGATTCTTTATAGTCCGATTCAGAACAATATAGGAAAGGGAAAATATCCTTAACAAGGGACCATGGTTTTGGGGCAATGCAAGACTTTTTATGACCCCTTGGTTTCTGTATTTTGATGCCAACACAATGGTGGTATCAAAGATGACAGTTTCAGTCAAGTTGCACAACCTCCCGCTACATTTCTGGCACCACAATGTTTTAATCACCATAGGAAACACATTGGAAAAATTCATTAAAATCGACGAGGATAGACTTACAAGAGGAATATTTACTTTTTTCTATGATATGCATTGAGGTAGATGTCAATGAAGGATTATTAGCAAGCATAACATTGAACTTTAATAATACACAGTGGACATAATATCTAGACTACGAAAATATAGCCTTCCGATGCCATGGGTGTTTACAAATAGGACAACTCCATAGTGCATGTGTGATAGCCAAACAAACACCCAAATGGAACAAGAAGCAACAGAAACAAGCAAAAGGATGGAAATACATAGCCCCCTAGAGGAAGAAGTAGAACAAGTAGAAACAGTAGAATACAAAGCAAAAATGGAGGAGAAAATGACATAGAACATCCCACCTAACGAGGAGAAAGACCCCAGTAACCCATTGCAACACCAAGAAACTCAACCAACAGGAATGGAAATAACCGGAATCAAGCGAACTCATGGATCAGAAGGATTAAAATATGACAAAGACTCTCCCAACCATACAAGTGAAAATCAGCTTTCCATTGTAACCACTCCCAACACCGGAGGTTGGTGAAAAGTAGAAAAGAAGAAAGGGAGAAAAGAGTAATATCAGTTTTATTTTCTTTTTTCTTTTTTCTTTTTATTTCTCCAAGATAGGACTGCTACTCAGTGTGCCTCATGCACATGAGTCCTGCTACTCTATGTATTTCATGCACATGAGTCCTTCGGGACAACTTTGGAATGCTTCATTGCATACACTACAATGTAACTCTCTGTTTTTATTAATAGAAAGTTGTTGCTTTTTTATTTGGAAAAAAAAATATGGATTTTCAAATTAAATATATGTATCATAATAAGACCATATTTTTAACCATAGTTGATGAAGGGGATTCCACCTGTGTCATGTCTATGTCCTATAGAAAAGCTATTGGGTCCCCTGAATTTTTTTCCTCTCCTACTCTTTTAATCGCATTCCATGGTCATTCTCATAGGCCTCATGGGATTTTTCCTTCCTTCCTTATTCTTTTATGGGACAAGGTTGTTAACGTGGAATTATAGATAGTCAATACTAATCATGATTATAATCTTTTGTTAGTTAATAGAATAATTTCGGAAAAATCACATAAAAAACCATTTGTCGACGCATTTCGAACCAACCATTGTGGTTCATCGTTTAGGTCAGAACTCGGTTTATGTGGTGAATGCCATAGTCTCATCTTTATTTCACTTCCTATGTTTTCCTCGTGAAGGGAGAATTGTTATGATTGATCAGTTACCCTCTTATTCCAATGACCCTAATGCATTTGTTGATCCACTTTCCCCTTGGTGAAGAATACCAAGCAGCCTATTGATAATTCAGGAGTTGGAATGTATTCCTCATTGATGGGTATTTTTGATATTACACCTACTCTTACTCATGTCAATGTCATTTCATCCTCCAGGGTGGTCCTTCGACAATGTCCTTTTAGAACTCATCATTTTTCTGATCCTTGGCCCTTTCCCCCTCCTACAACCACATTAGAAGAAGGTAAAGTGGGTGGAATGGCTTATCCTATATCTATAGCAGAAATTACATATCAATCCATTGTTCATTCTACAAATTTTGATCCCATCCCTGTTTGATCATAGGATGTAGATGATGATGTGATTTCAGTCTGGATATTTGATTCCACACTAGCTATGGATTGCCTTGATATTGTTTTACTATCTAAGGAGGCAATTCTAGAAGCAATGACTGGTGTAGTGAGACTGTGGGATGATTTGCATCATTGGTCATATTTTTCTCTAACTTGCATAAAGTCAAATCAATTTTGTCTAGTCCTCTTTCTCATGGAGCTGTTCACAAAATTTTGAACCCTTTGGTTCCAACACATTCTTTTTTTGAATGTAAGAGGGCTAATATTTCTAAACATATTCCAATGAATATCTCCAAGAATCCCAACATTATAGAAAATATTTTCATCGGAGCAGATTGTTCCCCAGAAGAGATTCAAATTTACAATGATCTCTTTAAATAGTTTAGAGATGCATTCACTTGGTATTATGAGGAAATTCATGGGATTGATCCTAGTATAGTTCAAAATGAGATCAAGACTTACGAAAATGCAAATCCTGTGTGTCAAAAGATTTGACCAGTCAACCCTAGGAAATTTGTGGCTATGAAAGCAGAAGTAAAGAAATTTCTTAAAGAAAGTTTCATCTATCGTGTTCCTTTAACTGAATGGGTTTAAAATCCACTCCCTATGGAAAAAAAAGGAACAAACTGTGTATGCATTGATTCCAGGGATTTAAATAAGACTTGTCCAAAAGACAATTTCCCCACTCCATTTGTAGACTAGATTCTTGATGAGTGTGCTAGAAATGAAGTTTTTTCCTTGACGGATGGATTTTATAGGTATAATAAAATAATAATTTGTCTTGAATATCAACATAAGATGACGTTTATTTTCCCATGGGATACATTTGCAAATAGGAAAATACATTTTTGCCTTAAAAATGTTGGGGCTACCTTTCAACGAGCTATGTCATATTCTTTACATGACCTTAAACATATAATAGTATTTTATTTGGATGATTTAGTTTCTCACTCTCGTAAGATAATGGAACATCCAAAACATCTTCATCTAATTTTTTAGAGATGACGTTATTGTAAAATCTAGTTGAACCCAAATAAGTGTGTTTTCACTGTTACATATGGTCAGTTGTTGGGATTCATCATTTCTAATGAAGGGATTTGGGTTGATCCTTTCAAGGCTATGACAATACTTCAGTTGCCTCCCTTGTCTAATATTCTTCAACTTCAAAGTCTCCAAGGAAAAGCCAATTTTTTAAGGAGGCTTATTGTGAACGACGATGAGATCACAAAAGTTTTTATTTGTTTACTTAAGAAATGATTTCCATTTTTTTGGGATGAATTTTCTCAACACTCGTTCAATGCTTTGAAAAAGGAAGTTACCTCTTCTCCCCTTTTGAGTCCACCTAATTATAGAAGATGCTTCCTTTTGTATCTCACGGCAGCAGAACAATCGATATGGTTCTGGTTTAGGAAGATGATGCCCTTAGAGAACATGTGATTTATTATCTACACCGCGGCTTAGTTGATCTTGAACTCTGATATTCTCAAATCGACAAAATGGATTTAGTAGCAGTTCATGCTATTTAGTGACTCTGTCATTACATTTTGCTAAGAAAAACCTTTTTAGTAGCTTATGTCAATCCATTTCAATTCGTCCTCAGTAGGTGATTGATTGGGGGAAAATACAATAAATGGATTATTATTTTACAAGAGTTCAAGTCAACCAAATCAAAGAAGCCTTTGGTTTTTGTAGAATTAATTTCGAAATTTCTTGTAAAGGAGATGATACTTCTGAAGAATCATTTCTGAATGAACATCTTTTTTTTATCTCCACACAAGATCCTTGGTATGGGGAAATCATCATATATCTCTAGACTTCAATGTTTCCTCAACCTTTTTCTCAGGATGAACACCGAAAATTATGTCATCTTGCAAAGAGTTATCTAATCATTGGTGATAAAGTTTATATCATCATGGGGTTGATTTTATTCATAGACGATGTTTGACCTTAGAAGAAGTTGAGTCAGTTCTAAATGGCTACCACGGTGGGGCTTGTGGAGGTCATTTGTTTGGGCTTGCAACAACTCATAAAATATTGGGTCAAAGGCATTTTTGGCCTTTGATTTTAAAATATTGCAATGAAGCAGTAAAAAAAATACCATCCTTGTCAAATTTATACTTGGAAAATGCATGCTCATCCAGCTCCGCTTTTTCCTTTCATCACTGTTCGTCCATTTTCTAAGTGGGGAATTTATTTAACAACTTGTAACTCAACTTCGGCTAAGGGACACAAGTACATTATCATATAAGTAGACTATTTCATGAAGTGGGTTGAAGCTATGCCCACTTTTAATAATCATGGTGAAATAGTAGTTCTTTTCCTTTTTAATCAAGTCATTTCACATTTTGGTATCCCTAAAGAGATTGTCGTTGATCATGGCAACCACTTTTAGAATAGAATGATGTATGATTTGGCTTTGAAACTAGGATTTTGATAGGAGAATTTTTCTCCTTACTATCCTCAAGCGAATAAACAAGTTTAAGCTATTAAAAAGTCCCTTAAGACTATCCTGCAAAGGATGATTAATCAAGCTAAGTCTAGCTTGCACATCATGCTTTATCCTGCATTATAGGCATGCCATATATCTATTGAGACTTCTAGAGGTTCACTCCTTTTTAGTTAGTTTATGGTTTGGAATCAATCTTTCCTATAGAATGTGAGATTCCATCCCTTAAGTTGGAAGTTCAGCTTCTTCCAAACACCTCAAGTCTTGAAGAGCATCCTATTCATTTGGAACATCTTGATGAGTAACATTAGGATGCCACAATAATGAACCAGGCCAATAAGAAATATGTCAAAGCTTAATATGACAAGTTTATACAACCTAGGGTTTTCTCTAATGGTGACCTTATCTTGGTCTATTACCAAGATAAGGACACCTTGGCGGCAGAAAAAGTCAAACCTATGTGATACAATCCTTTCATTGTTAAAAGGGTCTTGAAGAAGGGTGCTTATGAGTTGGTTGATTTTGAATGGAATGTGATGTCAGATCCCATAAATGGGCTCTATCTCAAGAAGTATTATGCTTATGCTACTACCTCACATTTTCTTTGTTTTGTAAATATTGTACATATTTTTGGTTTCTGTCTATGGGTGGTGTGGTGACGATAGTGTTTTTTATCTACTTTGGCAGGATTCAATGGGTGATTTGGTGTACTTAGGATTTGCAAGCGGTTCTAGTAAACACACTTGGAATTTAGCTTCCACTACTTGGGTAATACATTATCCATCTGGTCCGTTATTGGTCGCAAGAGGCATATGTATTGGTCATGCTTCTAATAATATGGCTGACTATAGTGTCATTATTAATTTACTTTCTGAAGTAATATCTTATCGTATTGAATCATTAGTGGTTTACTTGTACTCGCAATTGGTTGTCTCAATTAAACAATATTTATCATGTGAGGGATCCTTTATTAAATAATCAATTTATGCGAGTGAGATTATTGCAAAGATAATTTAATTTTATTACTTTCATTCACATTCCATGATCAGATAATGCATTTTCTGATTCTATAGCTAACCAAGCATTGGATTGGCATATCAATCATTCATCACATTAAATCAAAACATAAAATAATCATTTGTATAAATGATTAATTCATCATGAAATATTTGTATATATAGATAAATAAGTGTCAAAATATTACAAAATATGGACAAATGTCCTACAAAATTAGGGCTCAAGCATGATCATGTCCATATCGAAAAAATTAGTGAATCCAAAGTTCTAAGTATATGGCCCCTACCCTAGATGAGCATCTTGGTAGAATATGATGGTATTCACTGCTCGTCGGATGAGTCACACCCACTCTCATGTTACTTCAACCACTCGTATTTGCATAGCCTTAGTAAGATCCTCTACCATTGTCATGGGAACCTTACGAGTAAGACTCTCCAAGTTCCTTTGTACTATGTGGAGGACCCTCTTAGAATCAGTTGTCGCTCTCTTTGTGTCTCTTCCATGATGCCTATGCCTTAGAATATCCTTAGGTCTCACTGGTCCCAAATCTATATCATGATCATTTAATCTTGTTACAATTTTTGTTTCACAAAAAATACTTTAAATTTCTTGAGATTATCTATAAAATCTAAAAAAACCAAATATGTAAAAAAATTTAAAAACTTACCAATGTTTCCCCATGTAGCTCCCTCAATAAGTATTAACTTCGAGTCCTCTTAGAAGTCTAGTCCTACATATGGGTAATCCTCTATGGCCATAAGTTGTTTCTCTCGCCACTGGAAGACTCGTCGTCAAAGACCGCCTGGCTGACTTCACCTCTACCAAGTCTCCTAATCAAGTGTGACCATCTAGCCATCCTTAGATCTCTAGGATTGTTGACGGTAGATGTTACTTTGGGTAATAGCATATGAATCCTCTTAAATAAAAATCAGCAGAAAATGATACCATAACCAAAGTTCTTTGCCTTCCCCTATCTGATTGATGCGAGATATTTTTTCATATTAACCACAAGCATTGTGCACCAATCGTACACTACTAGTCTCAAGAATTCCACTACTAGAAACATAGTTGGTCGTGAGGCCTGGTGTAATGAAGATAAGCATGATATCCTAGCAATAGTGAAAATTATTATCTTGATAGGAAGTCTCGTGATTTATTTAATCGGGACTTGTGAACCAACTTTGTTAGTGTCTCGTGCACATTACACAACAATATAATCATTAATATTAAGGACCCCGGTGGCCTTGCCTTTCAGATTGACTGCTTCTCCCCTTCAGGAGAGACATGTAATGAAGTAGATATATTCCACTTCAATCTGCAAAGGCATTGAGTCTATGATGAATTGCTCTTACTCTAGGTCCTAGTAATTAATCAACATCTCTAATAATCGAGTTTGAGCTCTCATATTGGGCATCATGAAGAATTTGAGAAAACCACAATTTCTCAATCCATCCAACGATCTTTGATCTTCTAAGACTTCATTATCCACATCATTTTGTTCTCTCTCTCTCCAAATGATTGACATCCTGAAAATTTTGAGAGATTTCATCAATTAGAAATTAATTTGCGAACTTTGCTCTGCATGTATGTGGATTCTGTAAGAGACAATCATGTATATACGAGACTTTACCTTTAGTAACTTGTGTATAGGGATTTATATAAATGACCTGATAATTCCATAGACATGTATATAGAGAACCGGTTTTGAAATTTAAAAATCCACTCAGAAAATTGATCTAATCTGTGAATTTTTTTATCAATTGGAAGTGTTTAGGGTTATGAATTACCTGGAGTTCACAATTTCTAGATTCGTTGGCGGAATTAGTTGGATTAGCTTGCTCAAATATGCCCCAAAAGCCTCTTCTCAACACTTAGATGGTAACAATGAAATTGGGTGTGTTCAAAAATCTATTTTATAAATAAAACTTTAAACCCACTTTCCTAAAGTTCATTTTTAACTTTATTATTTTATTCCTATGAACTTTTGACCTTTTCTTGAAGTGTTGGGAAAGGTATTTTTCAGGGTGATGAAGATTCTCTTATCACTTAGTGATGTTTTCTTGTTGCTTTGATTCCATGATCGCTGATGTATCATGGCAGGTATCATACTATAAATTGGCATATAGGTTAATACGTATCACTTTAACATTTCCTTTTGCATATGACCTCATACTACAATATTTAGCCACAGGGTTGACCCCACTATGTTGTTATTTTTTAACCTCTCTCACTCACCATTTCATAAAGTTGTAACATAGTAGTAGACCTTTTCCTTCCATCAACTTCCTAGTTAAAATCTTGCTAGCATATGTTTCCCATGCTACAAGTATTGTGTTAGCTCAAGAGTCCTCTTTAGTCCCACCATGACTTTGCATTGAAGCCTCATTCTTCTTCTTCTTCACTATTATTATTGATGTATACCCTAGAGGCTTCCATGTGTTGAGTTGTACTATTACATTGCATATTGACCAATTGCACCCCTTTTGGCCTTAATTTGGCTTCAACGTATTGGTTTATAAGCCGCTTTTGACCATAAAGTTTTTACAACATCAATCAAGGTATTCATTAGCCTTTGCGACTTTACACCTTTTTTCATGGAGGGAACATCCCCCAAGTGTCGATGACCAAAATTCGCCACCTTGCATTGAGCATAGGAATGTTCCAATCCCAGGAATTAGTGCACTTTCACTTGACACTCGTTCTCTCCACTATATTATAGGCATCATTTTATTCCTTTTGAGGCTTTATAATATGAAAAAGACATAAAAAAAAAATTCCAAAAGAATAGCGGGAACTAGAAAATTTCTTCATCATTTGATGGAAACATGATTCAGTCGTGTCTCCCTTGAAAAAGGCACTTAAAATGAGTCTTTCCTCCATTGGGATGGGATTTAGTTTGACTTTAGGGAAGCCATAACCTTTTTCTTGAATTAGTCCTCCACTAGTTGGTTAACTCTTCAACTCATATGGAGAGTTTGTTAATGGCTCCTGCATCACAAACTTATACAAAGTTATTTTGTGTTGCCATAAAGTCACATCAAGTCGTGATTTTATTCAAGGGAAGTAAATTTGATTTCATCCATTATGTAGTGACTCTTGACTCATTTCTGTCATCCATACCGATTCTGTCAAGTTATTCTCAGTATCACATCAGAGACATGGTCCTTTATTCATGCTATTTAAAAAGCTCCCTACTCACTTCTTGTTTGTAGGTGTGCTCTTATAAACTCCAACAAATTTCTCTGAGAGTAGACCTAGAATTGCACCCTGGCCCTATTTACATCATTGAGAGGTGACTTTGTCGTGAACATAGATCATCATTATGGGTCTTTAACTAATTGGTTTCCCTTGTATTCGACGTCATCTTATATTATCATAAATTCAAATTCGTGTAGTACCTTGGTTTCCATTTGACCCTATTGGTGGATTCCTCACCTATGTGTCAGCTTTCATTATTGGTTGGTTCATAGTATTTCTGTCATGTGGTAGCCACATCTTGTGCATGTCGTAAATGTACTTCAGAATGGTTACTTCATCTTTCTTCATCCGATTTCTTCCAAATTATTGGCTTGCAGGTTACACTCGCACTGGTTGATGTGGGATGCCATAATGGCTTCCTTCTAGCATATATTTTCCCATCAACTCAAAATCATTACTCTGGGAACAAGGTCTAGATTCCAAAGGCCAATCTCTCGCCTTGAGCTTTTGGAATGCACAGTGCCTAGTTGGGCAAGGAAAATCTAGCCAAGGAAAGTGCGTATTTGCCCAATGGAAGTGTGGAAAATAAGTAAAACTAAATGATGATGTGAGCTTGAGTGAAAAGCTGACCAAGTATGAATGATTCAATGTAGATCAAGTGTAGAAACTGAAAAAAATAGAAGGAAAATCAAGTATGTGAGGAGAGCCGTTGTAATGACGACCATTGGTGCAAAAATAAGAAGACTGATGTGACACTTGTGAAAGGAAAATGAAAAGTTAGAAAAATACTTATACAAGCTAAAATATGTTGAAACAGTAGCAAACATGAAGAGAAATAAGAAAAATAGCACTCACACAAGTGAAACGACAAAAAGTGACAGAAAAGCGGCAAAAGACAATAAAAGTGAAACTCACGCGAAAAATCAACGATGATCACACCGTAGGTTCCTTGATCTCCTCAGGAATTCTAGAGCTTCAATATTGAATGTGAAAATGAGCTCTATAGGCATCGATTAAATATATTTGAGTGAATTAAGGTTTATGACGTGCATGTCTAAAATCAAGGAAAAATCCACACTGGGAGGAAACTTCTAAAAGTAGCGAGTGTGCCTCCTTCCAGATACTAATAATGGATCCCCATTTTTTAGGGACGTTTTTTTCTTTTTAGATTTTTTTCTTTTTTTGTGGAAAATTTCCATACACACTACCGAGAAATATTGTGATATTCTAGGGAACTAGGAAACTTTCTGGCTCAATGCACTACGCAGTTTCTGAGCTCAGTGAAGGATTGCATATTTTTTGGGCTCAACGCTGGGTTTCCTCACATGACTATGTAGTTTCTGAGCTCAAGTTCGACTTCCAATCTAAACTACACAATTCCAATCATCAAGGTTGACTTCCCTCAAGGATTGCACAGTCTCTGGAGGCAAGCCCAAAACTGTTGTGTGACCAAATCACGAGGTTAGCTTGTGACTTAGAAATATCATCTAAGTGTAAAAGGAGAAAACAAAAGCCTAAATAAAAAATATAAGTCTCACTCAAATCACGAGTACTTGACAACAATACAAGATAAGCTCCTATAGATAGGAAGGAAGGCTCCAAAATCAAAGCATAGGAAACATTTTGGAGGTTGGTTGTAGTTGCTACAACACTGGTGACAGGCTGGTAGAACTCCAACTCTTTTTATTGATATTGTCTCATGTAAAACAGATCTAAATCTTCTGGAAAAGTATTTTTCTTTTCATTGACTCTCACAACTTCTTCACTTAACTTGAGTTAAATATATAGTCCCTACCATTCTCTTCATCGGCATCATACATACCAAGCCAAGTTAGACTAAGTTGTTTTAATTTGGGATGAGGAGTATATAAATGCATAAGTAAAAGAAAATGTCAAAGTTGTAGTTTTCATATCTCATGTTTCTCCACTTCCAACAAGCCTAGGCAGTACATTGACAAAGTCACTTCAGGAACACAAACATTGCTCCACTTCCAGCAAGCCTGGATAGTACCCCGAAGAAGTTTCTTTCTTCACCTCTCTATGTAGGAATCCTTTCTCTTCTCTCGCCCTTCATTTTTTTTTTTCATTTTTTTTTATTTTTTCTTGCTTTCTTCAACTCTCTGTGCAGGAATCCTTTCTCTTCTTCCGCCCTTCATTTTTTTTTTCATTTTTTTTTTTAATTTTTTGTTGTTCATAAAACTGTGCATAGGCACTTATTTATTTCATGGGGGAAAAAGAGGAATCTTGACTTATTGCGAGAAGAAGAGGTTTTCCCTTAACACAAGGATATTTATATACAACTATGACATACTCATTAAGATTTTCCTCCCCTCCTTATTCTACTCGACTTAGTTGACAAGGATTAACCGAAAATAGAAGTCCCATTAGAGTAGGTGGTACAAGTCAAAAGTGCAAGCATCCTGATTTCACTGTGACTTTCTCCTAAAAGAACATATTTTCCATAAGAGTATCATTGACTAAAAAAAATGCAATATTCACATAAAGAGATGGAATAGAGAGATAACCAAGAGTTGATAGTAGTACAACTTCCTCTTGGATTTCACCAAAGCTTACTTTAGAAACCAAACATGGTGTTATGCGAAAACTATCCTATAAATGAAAAGAAAGAAAAAATAAATAAATAAGAGGAGTGGAAAGAAAATTAAATAAAAGTGATTCAACAAAAATAACTAAGAAAAGAAAAACTACTCCTACTCCTAACCTAATGGGAGCATATGCTAGACTCACATGAAGTGATACTTCCAATGCAGCCATCGAAGCATTGGATGGCCTATGTATGCAAGGGAATTCATGTCAAGAAAGATATTCAAACATAACAAAAAGAAAAAAGATAAGACAATTCAAACCACAACATTTGAAGTTTGAAAGTCTGCGCAAAAAAGTAAGAAATAAATGTGCATGGAAGATATTTTTCGGGTGCATTGTGGTGTTTAGACACCCTACAACCTAAAGACCTGCAATAATAAACTTTTGAACTATGAAAAGAAGTGAACATAAATGAAAAAAAAAATATTTCTTTCGCAACCGCACTCACCACATACAACTCCTCCAATGACAAAGAGATAAGATCATGTGATACAGATGGAGGATACAAAAATTCTAGAAGATAATGATTTTCATTGTGTGTGATAGAGTGTGAGGAGCCTGGAATGATTCAACACCTTTCTATTCGAAAGTGGAACTGACTGCAAGACTACAAGAACCTGACATACCCATCAGCTCAGGCTAAAGTTCCTAGACAACTTGGGGAAGTTCCAACACCCCAGAAGATGGATCATCAAATATTGATGGCTTGGAAATATCAAGACCAAAAGAATCAGGATCGTGACCAAATGAATCAATGAAAAGGTCACGACAACCACGATAAAAAAGTTCAAAATCACAAATAGAGGCATCCTTGTGATCTGACGAATCGTAAAGAGGGGAAGATTAAAAAACAAGAAGTTTTTCCCTCGATATTTTCAAAAATATGAGATGAGACATTAGGGAAATCAAGAGTAGAATATTTGTCCTCTCTGCATTTAGATGAAAATTTGATATTCCACGTGTTCTGAGAATCATTGAAATTAGTGATGTCATAAGAAACTAAATTTTCACAAGATTCAACGGGAATGACAAAATCATGGAGAATGTCAGTATAATGTGGAAGAGGTGCACAAGGAAAATAATCATCCTTCATTGCAAATTCTTGTTCAGATATATAATCCCACACATAATCATTGTAAATGATATCACAAGTTAGCTGCTAAACACCAACTCCATCCAAGGCTCTATCCTCAAAAACATCAAGAGAAATATTCGAAACAAGTGAACACAACAACTCACAATCCGAAGGATCAAATACTAACCTTCTTGCGGGGTTTGGAGGCATTATAGAAATTCCTCCATGGGTCCTCCTTTGACCAATGAAATGCCCCGCTAATCCACTAAAAGTGAATTCTCGTACAATGTTCTTTGCAAATACCACGACGATCATACAGATTAAAGTCTCGAGTACCGAATGAAAACTTCACTATATCCTTTCCCTTGATATCCATGACTTTCAAGTTCTTTATCTCGTATAAATCAATTTGCAAAGGAAGAGTGGGCCATGGTGCTTTATTCTTCCTATGCAAATATTTTGAGAACCCTTGGCTATATTGTATGCCACTTCTTGCATGAAAAGATTATCGGTGGAATACCTTGGCAAAACATGCCATAGCTTCTCTTCACTGAACACTCTAAGGAAGGTTCCACCTGGTGAGGTAAACAAATCTGTGATCTCTACTATTGTCTCCATTTCTCCTCGTGAAATGCAAGGTTGTTCTTCTTCAAAGATGATCTTGTAAAGTGGGATGATGAAATGGTCAATTAGTTGTTCCATTACTCCTCATTGTCTGTAATCCAAAAGTAGTTTGCAATAGATATGCAAGATAGTTTCTCATGGTGTCCATGTCTAGTTCATTCCATGAAACTGATGTTGTGCACAGATTGCATATAGTAAATACGCAAACATATAAAACCTTGCTTACTCACACTTGGGAGGATTTTGGGCCTGTGCTAAATGGGCTCTCAACTATCGCGCCAACATATATGACCAGTTGAATGACTTCCCCTTGCTCACAACCTAGTTCAATAAGATTGGCCACTCTTTAGGAAAGTTCTACATGCTCTATTGACCATGGATCTTGGAAGCTAAGATAACCAAGAGTTGGTAGGCCTTCCTGAGAGACTTTGTCTCACTACAAGAAAATCCTGTGATTAACATCCCCTTTTGTTTCCTTTTTGCATCTAGAGCTCATTTTTGGTGCTACTTCTATCCATTTATCAAATATGGTGCAAATCTTGATGCAAAATTTACACTAAGTTTTACACCAAGTCATACACCAAGTTTAGCACCAAGTATTGTAATAGGTTTTGCACTCAGTTTTACACCAGGTTTAATGTCAGGTTTTATGCCAAGTTTTGTGCCATCCTTTGCACCATGTTTTGCATCAATTTTGGCACCTAATTTTGTTTCACCTACTTTTTCATCCTCTGTTGCATCCAATTTTTGTGCCTACACTTGCATCAACTTGTGCATCATCTCTTGCATTCTCTTTTGCATCTTTTTTTAAATCATTTTTTGCACCCATTTTTGCATCATTTTTTGCATCCCCTTTATGCCAAGTTTTGCATCGATGTTTGTGTCTGTTTCTGCATTTACTTTTGCATCCATATCTACATCCTCTTTTTCATCTATTATTGTGTCTACTATTGCATTTAATTTTCTTGTGCCATAATTTGCACCTAGTTTGTCACCTCCCTTTGCACCCATTTTTGCTTCTAATTTTTCATCCACGATTGCATCCTCATACACATCTAGTTTTCCATCGACTCTTGCATCTATTTTTGCATCCCTTTTTGTATCCACTTTTGCATTGGGATTTGCATAGGGTTTTGTGTCTCATTTTGCATATACTTTTACATCAAATTTTGTTGCATCAACTTTTGCATCCTATTTTGCATCCATCACCCATGTTTACATCCACTTTTGCATCCCTTTTTACATCTTCATTTGAACCTTCATTTTCTTATTTTTTGCATCCATTACATCCACTTTTGTTGTGCCACAATTTGTGCCATGTTTTTCACTTACTGTTGTACCCACGTTTACTTCCAAATTTACATCCATGTTCATATCCTATTTTTCATCCAATATTTGCATCAAATATTGCATCTCTTTTTGCATCCAGTTTTGTGTTTGGTTTATGCATTGAGTTTCACGTCTCATTTTGTATCATCTTTTGCATCTACTTCCATTGCATCCATATTTTGCATCCAATTTCGCTTATACTATTGCACTCATTTTTCATCCCTTATTGCATCTTGTCTTGCATCTAAGTTTGCATTTTTTTTTGTGTGTCTGTTGTTACATCCACTTTTGTCGTGCCACAATTTGTGCCATATATTTTTCCTACCATTGCAACCCACATATTCTTCCACTTTTGTTCCCGTTTTTCATCCTCTTTTGTGTCCAAGTTTGCATCGAACATTGTTTATGTTTTTTTCATCTCATTTTGCATCTACTTTTACATCCACTTCTGATGTGTCCACTTTTTCATCTAATTTTGTGTCCACTACTATACCCATGTTTGGTCCATGTTGACATCCCTTTTTGCATCCAAGTTTGCCTCTTTTTTTCATCCAAATTTGTTTCACCACAATTCATTCTAAGTTTTATGCCTACTATTGCACCCATGTTTGCTTCCACTTTTACATTTGCATTTGCATCCTATTTTGTGTCCAAGTTTGCATCAACTATTGCATCTACTTTTGCATCCACTTTTGTGTCAATTTTTCTATATTTTTTGCATCTACCTATGTTGCATCCACTTTTCATCCAATTTTGTGTCTATTGTTGCCCCCATCTTTTTTGTTCAATTTCATATCCCTTTTCCAATGCTCATCATATTTTCTACGTTGATGATATTTCTTATAACAGTGACAATTATGAACAAATGATGACAATGTTAATAATTATGGCAATGATGATGATGACATGAATTTTGATTATCATGATAATGACAATGATGATAAAGATGATGGTTGTTACAATGACAATGATGATGATGATTACAGTGATTGTGATGATGACGATGCTAATGACCTTGGCCAATATTCCAAATTTTTAAATGTTGCCATGGTAATAATCATAATCATTATCTTTGGTGTCCTCTTCAAAGTCATTGTCTTCTAATCATCATTATCATTATTGTCATCTAGGTCATCATCAACAACAATAATGGCATGAATGATAATGACAATGCCAATGATGATGATGTCCATGACGATGATGAAAACAATGATGATAGAAATTACATTAATGATGATGATGGGGATGATGGAGATGATAATGATGATGATAATGGTAGTGATGATGATAATCATCGATCATCACTAAAAAATAGAGTTGTTATTTCTCTTGCATATATCATGTGTCCTAATAACCCTTTTCTAGCACTCATAACATTTCTTGGGTTGATGATATTTCTTATGACACCTATAATTATGAACAATTGACGACAATGTCCATAATCATGATGATGATGATGATGATGATGACGACATGAATGGTGATTATGATGATAATGCAATGATGAAAATAATGAATACGATGATGGTGGTGATGATGATGATAATGAAGATGATGACAATGATTATAGTGATGCCAATGACCTTACAATCATGGATTCATGAGCTTACTAGTTCCAAGATCATATTCTGCATACATATTACTATCAGAATTTTTACATTTTCATTCTCTTGTGGGATATTTTCCTCTTCTCAATAATATCTATTAGCTTTGTCGTATACACGAGGTAGAGTTAGAGGGTCACCTCATCTGTACATGCCCCATTTATTATGATATTTAAGGGATGTTTTATTGTCTTTATCAAGATTTGGATGGATCAATTTTTACTCTCTTTGAATACATGTCTAACTCTGTTTATGAGGGAGGTCCTTGGATTTAGATCTTTATATAAGGCCTTATGTGGCCTTCCCACTTTGAACTCTTCCAAGGGGATCACCTCCTTCCATGTTTTCTTTCCTACATAGGGCTAAATTGACAAACCAAGATTCAAACTTCTTCAACTATAAAATTGGAGATGCCTTATACCCATTCTTGACCCCCTCAATGGGATATATTTCTTGAGAGAGACTATTGAGGATATCCCATCATAGATTGTAGGTTGGATGTCATAGGACATATTACCCTACTTCATGCTGAGAAACCAAGTGTTAAAACAAAATTATTGATTTATCTTAACTTGATAATTACTTGTAAATTATTTTTGGCTTCTTATTACTTATATTGTCTTCTTCATCAAGTAGTTACACAAAAATGCAAAACATAAAGATCATAAGGAAACAAAGAACACCAAGAACTAGGCTCCAAGCTAGGGGAAAACCCCATAAGGGGTAAACCCTAAAATAACTCTCTTATAAAATTAGATCAAAATGAGATATACAAGACCCAAGACCAAGACCAAGATTGCCCCAAATATCCAAGTCAACCCTCCTCCAAGTCTCCTCCAACCAAGTCAAATTCAATGAAAATTAGTGTTGATTAAACACTCTAAAAATATGGTCAAATCACAAAAGATTTGGACCTGCAGTGAAGGATGAAGTCAGACCTGTAATTTTCATAAAGAAACCACTGAGCCTTCACACATGTGGATAAAAGCAAACTGAAAAAATCATAGTTTATCTCTCCTTTAATTTCGGTTGTCTCTTATTCTTGCTTGGCACATGAAACGAATTTTTGTGATGATAATTAGTTTTATTCCAAGTGATTGAGTTTATTGGTATATATACCTATCCAAGAGGGCTGAATAGTTTCCTCTCAAGTCGACTTGGTCTTCTGTTGATTCTTTGACTCAAAATAAAAATTCATTTTCTTTTTCTTTCAAAAGTCAAAATGGGACTTGACTAAAACACATTTCTATTGACTCAAAATAATTTCTCTTTGACTCTATAAGAATGAAGAACATGATTTGACCAAAATTAATATAATAATAAATATCAATGATAAAAATTACATTTTATTGCATTATGAAGACCAACACTATTTACATTTTTCAACGCTCCCTCTAAACTAGGGAGGTATTTATAATGACACAACAAAGTACTCTCAAGTTGAAATATTCATATAAGAAAGGATCTAGATTGATAAGCATCAATGATGATTTACATCATCATAGTCAAAATTGTCAAAATAGCAAGGCCTTGTCTAACAAGTTGTATCTCTCCATTAGATCAGAGCACAATGTTGGGAGGCATAAATTTGGACACCACTGCCTCTCTAGCCACTTACCCCACCGGGATGTCCACCAAGTATGTCCTCACATGACCATTTCCTAAACCAATGTCATAATACTTAACTCTAGGAAATGTAGATCCTCATGACTATTCTTCTCTTGGATTAATGTACTTGACTTATGGTGGTTAACCCTAGTCAAAGTATAGATTCTTAAAGAATAGTAGTCCCATATGTTTATCCAATCCACCATTCTCCTTACTTGTGTCTTTACTAGGCTTACGAATGTTAGTCATAGCCATAAGATATGACACATGGAGAATATGGTGTCTATCCTCACTCCCTCTCAACCAGGGAGGAGACATCCACAAGCATAAGATTTTCTCAAAAACTACCCATCCTTTTCATAGAGAATAACATCATTAATTCATTTTCATCACATGACACCTTTATGATTAAGAAACCATATATTTATGGAAAAATATTTCCCCTTTTGTCATTTGTGATGAAAGAAAATAAAAAAGTGGAAGTCAAAATCATTAAAGATGCACTAGAATGATGTATATAAGTCTAAACTCTAAGGTTGAAGTGAAAATTCATGTAAATGTTATATCTATGAGTTGTGCCAAACTTATGAAAACCCCATTCCCTAAGTTCCTTATATAAGAAAAATAAAAGGAAAGAAAAATAAGGCCCAATGAATGGTAACTCATCTATTCACTCCCTCTTTGGAAAACATATGAAGATATACACTCCTAGTCAGACTTGATCACATGTTTGTGATGGTTAAATCATGAGGTCATCTTTTCCCCTTGAATTTTCACTTCATCGTTTAAGCACCTAATTGAGGATCTAGGGAATGCTTGTTGCCTAATGATTTCATGTATACTCTTGGTTTTGCTTATGTCACATTACGGTCAATTTATGTGATGGAGTGAAATACTTAAGTTTGTGGAGTTATTGGAACAGTGTATTAAGTTAGTCACCCCACACACATGTATTACATCTCATTGATCCACATGTGTGGGTTGGAGAATCATTGCTTGAGAACTTTAATGGAGACTAATTTAGGGATTTGATGGTATAGCTTACAAAATCTCTTGGTAAACATTGCGATTCATCATTTCTTTTCCTCGAGAGACTTAATATTATTGGAGTCACTCCCAATAATCCATGGAGATGGGGAGTATAAATTACTTATGCTGGAAGGAGAATTGAGAAATAGAGGTTTTCCATTTGCGATATCATAGTCATAGGCATTGGATACATGGTAGTAGTCCTCGATGTCAATAAACTAAAATTGTATTGTCATAATGTGAAAAGAGGTAAACATATTGGTAACCTAGGTGTATTGATCATTCCAAATAATATCCATTCCACCCAAGTATCTCTAAGCATCAATCACTACTACTTGGAAATTCCTCCACCATTTTCTACTTATATGAGGTAGAACCTCACTTAATATTTATGTTTCTTGTATCAATATTATTGATGGGTGCTTTGTGTACCATTTATCTTTTAGGAGTCTTTGTTTTCCTTTACTAGTGAGGCCCTTCATGTTCCATGAGACTATTTTCATGGATAATTTAGATGCAGATGGTATAATGTGAATAAAAAAAAATATGTTTCAAGATTTAAGTGCTTGGACAATACCACTTTGAGACTCCTATATTTCCTTAACCCAAAACCGAATGGTGAACTTGATGGCCTTAGGGGAAATTGACCAATGAAAATCTCAAAAGGAGGTGACTTTTGACTTTATCACATACAAGTTAATATACTAAAAAAAAAAATCCATGATAATTTCATTAAGCAATGAATCATTACATTATAAAAGGCAATCTATAAACCTTTTTGGAACATTTTGCTAAACCATGCTCAAAACCAACATAATTAATATTTAACAATAATATGGACAATAATAATTTCTCATAAATTAAATAACATGTTATCAAGCCTAAGAAATGTCACTAAAAGGAACCTAAAATGCATGCAACTAATGGGAGTGACCACTCAAGACCACCATAAGAAATTTAATCTATTAAGACAAAGATTAATGGGGACAAAGATCTACAAAGGACAAAGAGAAACTTATTTTAACTTTATTGTTTTATTAGGTGCAAGTTGAACATATCAAGATATAATGCAAAGCATAATGAATTTTATTGCATTAAGAAAACCCAAGCACATTCTATAACTTAGCAAGGAAGAGATGTATAATACCCATCTTAGTGACACAACACATGGCATTAAGTTATTTTTATATACGCCGAAGGTAGAGTATATTTTAATCACTTAGAGTCAAAATGCTTTGACTTTTAAATAATTTGTAAATTTTTAGAAACTAATTCTAAACTTTATTAAAGTTTTGGGAAAATTAAATATTAAACTCATTTTTTTAGAAATTGAAAATTATTTTTTGAATATTTCAAATTTGAATTTCAAATTTTTTTATTGGTGGATAACTAATTTTATGTGGTTTAAAATCAAAATTTTCGGAATTAAAATTAAAAAAAAAAAAAACCCTCTAATCACCCACATAAATTAGTTATTGATTTTTTCTTTCCCTTATTTATGGACTTTTATATATTTTTCCATAATAAATACTTTCTTTTCTAAGAAAACAAAAACAATTGACATTACTTTTTGGGATTTTACTGACCATGGAAACTAGCTCATTTAAAACACAAAAGCAACATTTTTCCTTGGTGATTTTTATTATTCAATGGATTTGGTTTTATTATTATTAGATTTATAAATTTGTTTAAGAATTCAATAATTTTATGTTGTAATATAATTATGTATATTTTTTAATAAATAATTATCCTAAAATATAATATTAGCACAAGTTTCCATCATCTTGGGCCTTTTGCAAAAACATAAAAATCAACAACTTTCCTTTACTACCTATGAGCTCCTATGTTTCCAAATTATACAATTTCTTATGACTTCAAAGTTGTGCAAACTTTTCATTCTCTCATTCAGGTTTGGATTTCACAGTAGTTTAATTTCACATAAATCATTTGCAACTTAACCTGCTTTACGTCAAATGGACTGGAAATGTAGTTATTAGAGTGTTAATTACAAGCCCTAATGTACTTGCCAATGGGAAATAACAATAATTTCCTTGTTCTTATTTGCAGTGTTGGCATAACAACCTTCAACCTTCCTGCTTTCATGAATTTCTGCTTCCTGATTCCGAAGATAAGCCTTTGGTTTTTTCTTAAGGTGGTTCATTGGAATTTTGAGTGACTATTGTTTCTTTTCATTATGGTTTTCCCATTCCCAACACATTAATGGAATTATTTGGATTCCATTGTTGCTATTTTCATTGGCCTATTGTTATGCATTTTGTATCCAGCAATCATTGCGCTCCATGAGATGACATTCATTTTAGGCATTTGGTCAAATTTTTGGTGTCCAATCTGCAATTTACCATGGCCATGCTTGATTCGAATCCAATTTAGCCATTAAAAGAAACTGCATAAATACTCTTTGTTAGTAACTCCATGCTGGATTTTAGCTATTGTTGTGAGTTTTTCTAACACATTTTATAGAGAAAATAAATCATGTCTTTGTGTACCACGTTTTGACTTGGATTCATTATATTGATTAGATGGATAACATGATCAGTAGCATAAAGACATACCATCAATTCAGCTATTTGAAAAATGTTGGTTGCAATTAATCTATTTTAGGATAGAGCCAATATGAAAAATTGATGGGAAGACCAAGAAAGAAACAAGGACACGGTAGAGATGTCTAATTCAATATTACTTGAATACTACTTGACTTAATGTAAGTATCATATGTGAAGTCTCCACGAACTCAGAGTAACCTGTAGGTTTTGTCACATCCAACGAGAGTTCCAAAAACTTGAACCACACTAAAGCTTAAACCATGATGTTCAAAAGTGGGTACTCTAAATGAAAGTCAATTGAACTACACTAAATGCAATTCAAGATTGAGGAAAACCTGTGGATTGTGTACTCTACAAATTCTTTTTCTATTTGGACTTGTTATGTTTGTGATATAAATATTAGTTTCTCATACATTTTATAAAATGGTTGCAGACAACTTTTATGTTTTCTCCCATGGTACAATGCAAAAATCTGGATAGTTAAAAATTTAAAATTAATATTTTTCACAACTTGATAATTTCTATTATTTAAGTTTGCATTATTGAAACATTAGATTTGTAAAAGTATGTTTTTCACATCTTTATAATGAAGTCATTATGTTATATATATATATATATTATATATATATATATATATATATATATATATATATATATATATATATATATATATATAAAGTTAATTTTGATGTAGTCAATTAATTTTGTAGTATACCTAGGGGGTATAATATGGGGTAAAAAGGGAGGTACGCAAGGGAATAATGTAATAATGGGATGGACCATAGTAATAAATAAGGTGGTTAACCTAAGGGACCACAAGTAGTTAGCAATAATGTAATAAGCCCATGGTATTAGATAGATGGTATTGAGGGAACCATGGTAATGACCCATGGTATTGTATGTAAGAGGCCTATATAGAGGCTAGAGACTCTCCGTTGAGAGATGTCAAGGAATATTGTATGAACAAGCATATGGCTTGTAGAGTGTTCTCCTTCCTTAAGGAGTGAATGTATGGTGTTGCCCTACCTTAAGGGTTTGATATTAATAAAGAAGCATTTCTATCTATTTCTATCTTCTTATTTCTGGGTATATTTATATTATCTTATATTTTTGGATTAGAGCTATAACAAGTGCTATCCCACTTGTTAGAAATAATGAAATAATAAGATATAAATAGATAGAAATGCTTCACTTTATTAATCAAACCCTTAAGGTAGGGAAACACCATACATTCACTCCTTAAGGAAGGAGAACACTCCAAAAGCCATCTGCATGTTCATACAATAATCCTTGACATCTCTCAATGGGGAGTCTCTAGCCTCTATATAGGCCTCATACATACAATAGCATTGGTCATTACCATTATACCCTCTATACCATCTATCTAATACCATGGGCTTATTACATTATTTCTAACTACTTGTGGTCCCTTACATGATACGGGTTAACCACCTTATTTATTACTATGGTCCATCCCATTATTACATTATTCCCTTGGGTACCTCCCTTTGTATCCCATATTATCCCCCCAAGGTATACTACAAATTTTGAATATATTCAATTATACATTTTATTTTCTATTAAGTTATAGGGATTGCAACAAATTTATTATTTTTCAATTTGTATACATTGTGGATTCTTAATTAAACATTTATATTTAAAATTATTAATTACTTTACTAAGTAGCAACGCTTCATAATACACTTGTTTATATATTATTTAAATGTTTATCCTAAAATCACAAACTAGCGTGAATAGAATGTTTAAAACCAATTTTTATAAAAACAAAATATAATTTTTGTTATAAAAAGAAAAAAAATACCAAAAACTAAATATATTTTTAGGAAAAAAAAAACTAAAACTAATATATTTTAAAAAAATCATAACCAAATAATTATTGTTTTTTAATTAAAAATATTTTCTTAGATTTTTTTTAGACACCTCCCTCCATTCTAAAAAGTAAAAATAATAATAGAAATAAGGATGGACCAAAAATATTCCTTTCCCTAATAAGTGTTTCTCACCATTCCTTCCACTAGCTTGAACTATTTGTTTTAAAATAGAGTTAAGTGTTATTTCACCCTCTTTTGGCTAAGATTACAAACCCAATAGCTCTAGAAATCATTATTTTTAACATTCGTGTTCATATTACAATTCTAGAAATTCCATCTTACCCAATTTTTAGCTAGACCACAATAATCTAAGATATAATATGAACGCTCTCTCTAGAGGTAATGAACTTGAGCATTTTTAATTCTTGTTGGCACCTTTCAAACTCAATTTCCACGTTTTTAAATCCTAACCACCACCAGCAGACAAGGGATATTTTTCCTTCCAAAGAATTTTTTGTAGAATGGCCACCTTACCTTACCTTTCACTCCACCTAAACCTAGTCTGGTTGAAATCCCCCCGATTACATCACTACATACATTGTATTTAGTGCTAAACTCATAATAATATCAAACTATTTTTAAAAACCTTTTAGTTTAGGAAGTTCAAAATCAATTGGATTTAGAGCTAAATTGAAATCAAGATTTTATTTCTCTTTTACATTATAATTTAGGGAGTTCAAAACAATTTGAATGGAACCATTGTCGTCACTAGGTATAATGGATTTAGTCTAATAATGGATAAAATGAAGGAATTATTTGTGAGCATTTGTTCTTGAACGAACATTAGGATCCATTATATCATAGAGAAGAGTACATGCATTAAAAACAACTCAATATTTCATGTGACATTCATATTGTATGTGAATTACAATTGTAATTTGAACTAAAGCTTCCAAAAACTCTTAATTTACCAATCATGCATGGACATCATAGAAACATTCACAATAGAATATGAAGAACAAATGGGTACCTACTTCATATGCATTAAAAATTGCGTCTACTACTTAATGTGAATTACAAGTGTAATCTTAGTTAGGTCTCCAATATATTTGAAACCATATTTTCATTTTTATTTTTAGTACTATTAAATTTTATTATGTCCTACCTCATTTTATGGTTAGCATTGTAACAAAAAGATGCCTTATGCTATGGAATTAGTACTAACATAAAATGTTGGTTTATTTTTTTCTAGAACGCTACAGGTAATAGCCGCGAAGATGATGATACCGACTATGTTAAACTTACATCAGATATTAGAGATGATGATGATGAAGATTGCAATGTCGTTGGTGATGATGATGTGCATGAGATTATGAGGATGGTTAGGATGATGGTCCTGGAAATGATCATGAGGATGATCTTAGCTATGATTTTCGTGGTGTTAGCTAGCCATGTGTTATTTTTATATTTAGTTAGGATGTCTTACTATGGAAATCATACATTTGAATTTTAGTTGATTCGAATAATGATGATACTATCGATACTATATTGTTACCATATGTATGAATATGTTGAAAATTGTTTACATTGTTTTATGAAGAATTATTGTGTATGATGAGATTCCTTATTTTTTATGGATGTTGTGAATTTACCTTAGAAAAATGATATCTATGAAACATTGATGGGGCCAGCCCACGTGGTCCCACGCTAGCCCAACCTACGTGGACCTACACTAATACTTTGGCTCGGATATAAGGTGATTGCAATTAATTTTGGTTGTTGATTGATAATCAATCCACGGTACTTTGCTTTGTCTCTCCTTATGACACCTGCCCTCCTCAAAGTTGACAAACCCTAATTCACTTAATTCACTTTTTCACCGCCAGTTCACGCCTATTCTGTCATTTTTTACCTTGTTACTTGTTCTGTGGTCTCGTTCTGGTTTTGGCTCCGCCTCTGGTTTCTCTGCCTGTGGTGAAACCCTGTTGAGCTTCCGCTGATTTTATGGTGAAACAATGCTGCTCAACTCTGCCTAATCGTTACTGTGGGAGTCTATGTATTCGCTTCAGGTCTTGTTGGTAAGTCATGGTTCCTCCACTGCGCATTCAACTCGTTTTATGACTGTGTGAACATTTCTGGGTTTGCTCTTATAAATACTGTTCGTTCTGGTCCTTTTAGTAAATTCGTGGTGAATGCTGGTAATGAATGATGTTTGGTCCGCTCAGTTATCAAATGCACAGTTTGATGGTATCTCGGCTTGGTTCTTCTCCGGCGCTCGGCTCTGTAAATCAGGTATGGTTTCGTTTCTTGCTATATTCCTTTGTCCTCCGTTTGTGCTAGAACTAATGTTCCGCAGCCCCTCTGTGGTCAGGGTCAATGCTTCGGTTCTGCAGGCTTTTGGTTCCGGCTCCCTACAGGTATGGTCTCTTCATCTCAACCATACACAGGTTTTGATTTCTTTTCAGCATCGTGACATAGTTTTCTTGTGCAAGGGTATTGTCTGGTTACAAACCCTAACCCTCCACCTCGTTTTGTGTTTGCAGGTGCGGCCGGTTCCGTGGCTTCGCAAGGGTTACAGTCGATACCTCCCGGGTAGCTCTGTCCTTGTTTCACTTTCTTACATTGGCTTTCGGTCTTAGTTGTATTTTCTTTCGCCTGTTGTATGTATGTTTTATATTTGTCGAGTCTGAGCGTGTTGGGTTAACTCCAACCCGTAGCCGTAACTTGGAGGGCTTCTGTGAGTCTTTGGTAACTCGGTTCGATGAACCTTCGTTGCACAGTTTTATGTAATTTGGGTTATGTAGGAGTACAATGTAATATTCAGTGGCATATAAACTTATTTATAGTTGGTTCTGGTGCTTACCCGGTTTCGACTATGGTCTGGTACGTTCTTCTGTATTTGTTTGCTCCTTCCCGCCTTGTGCTCACTCTCGGTCTTGGCTAGTCAATAGACTCTTGGAGATCGTAAAACACTGTTATTGTATTTGCCTGAAATGAAATGAATACACAGTAATATGCATGTAAATTCTGCTACAGAGGACATAAATATTGGAACAGTTTGTTTACTTGTGCACTGAATTAGATGAAGGAAAAATGTATGTATTTCTATTATTCTCATTCACATGCTCTGCTGCTGAACCCCTCTGGGTTATCTCGTTGGTCTTTTTGTACGATAGTTGTAGGCAGTTAGATAACTGTTGGTAGTTATGCTATTACAGTTTGTTTAGCAGTTGCTACAGTCATACGTTTCTTAACTATTCATTAGTTTACTTTGTCTCCTTTATACCATAAGGGTTTGCTGTTTACATCGCATATTGACACTAATCTACTTTTAACATCTCTAACTAAGACCTGTTACAATAGTTAAAATAAAATAAACAGAAATTAAGATAACAGAGTTTAATGCTGTAGTTGACCATGAAAGAAATTAGACAAAAACATAAGAACTCTGACAGGCTTGCTGTCCATTTAATGAACTGTTCATCTTTCCCAATCTTCTTCAGAAACTGTGTTCGCCCTCTCTCGGTCTTCACCCTGTCAACCAGATGCTCTTGCATCAGGCTGCCGGGGTAAAAGAGAGATCGCATGGCTTCGTTCCATGAGTTCCTCCACCGAGTAGCCAGCCTTCCGAATCTGTGTCTCGTCGAGCCAGGAGCTGCCTCCATTGGACGGTCCTTCCACTTGACGAGGTAATGCAGATACTCCTTCTTGCGCGTCTTCTTGGCTACCTGTGTGCTGAGGATTCCTTCGATTTCATGGGTCCGGACCGAAGGCAACTGTTTCTTCCAAAGACTACTCTCGAACTGGGTGTCCCTTTGTGGCTGTACCATTCTATCATCTTCCACCTGGGCATGATATGGGAACAGGTCTGCCACGTTGAATATGGGTGATATACTTATATCAGGTGGCAACTGAATTTCATATGCATTCGCTGAAAATTTGCGCAGAATTTTGCATGGGCCGATTTTCTTGAATTTCAGTTTGTTATACGTACCCTTAGGAAACTGTTCCCAGCGCAAATGCGCAAGGACTTCGTCTCCAATCTCAAAATTTACCTCTCGCCACTTTATGTCTGCATGCTGCTTATATTTCTGCGTGCTGTCCTGTAATCTTAATTTAACTTTTTCATGCAGTTCACTCATTGCTTCGGCAAAATCTTCTCCGTCTGCACTTCTCCTTTCTAGCTGTCCCAAATCTCGTAATTCATGTACTCCTCGCAGATGCATACCATACAGGATTTGAAATGGGCTAAGACCGGTGCTCCGATTGGGCGAATTGTTATAAGAGAATTCTGCCTGGGCAAGAGCTCGATCCCATAATCGCGAGTTTTCTCCTGTCAAGCTTCGTAACAAGTTGCCCAAACTCCTGTTCACCACCTCTATCTGTCCGTCAGTCTGCGGGTGATGCGCAGAACTAAAATGTAACTGTGTGCCCAGCTTTTTCCACAGGGTGCGCCAAAAATGCCCTGTAAATTTCACATCCCTATCTGAAACTATAGTTTTAGGTAAGCCATGTAATCAAACTACTTCTGTAAAGAAGAGGTGTGCCACGTTTGTGGCGTCACTAGTCTTCCGGCAAGGAATGAAATGAGCCATCTTTGAGAACCTATCCACCACCACCATCACTGAATCATATCCCCGCTGCGTTCTAGGCAATCCTAGGACAAAGTCAATGCTGACCGAATCCCACGGCCTGCTTGGAACAGGTAGGGGTGTGTACAGCCCAATGTTCTGGCTGTGTCCTTTCGCCAGTTGGCATATTTTACACCTGGTTACATACCTTTGTACGTCCCGGCTCATTTTTGGCCAGTAATAAAAATTCCCGAGCTGCTCCAATGTCTTATCGATGCAAAAATGTCCTGCTAGTCCGCCACTGTGTTTCTCTCTTACTAAGTTTTCCCTCATCGAACAGTCTGGAACACATAGCTGTCCTCCTCGAAACAATAATCCTTCCTGTAAATTGAAATCTAGCCATGGGCTTGTATTCCTCAATACGGGATTCTGGCATGCTTCAAAAGCTTCTTTGAAATCCGCGTCCATCTGGTACAAATCCTTCAAGTACTCAAATCCCATCACCTGTATGCCACTTTCTTGTAAGAGCAGGGCTCTTCTGCTTAAAGCATCCGCCACTTTGTTGGCTTGCCCACTTATGTGCTTCAACACAAAAGTAAAACTTTGCAGGTACTCCACCCACTTGGCATGTTTATGGTTCAGTTTGTGCTGCTGTGTTATGTACTGTAACGCAGAATTATCAGAGAACAAGACAAACTCATTGCCTAGTAAGTAGTGCCTCCAATGCTTCAAGGCTTGAACCACTGCATAGAATTCTTTGTCATATGACGAATACTTCTGCCGACTTTCATTTAGTTTCTCACTAAAGAACGCCACTGGTCTGTCCTCTTGACTGAGTACAGCGCCAATAGCTGTCCCGCTTGCATCACACCGAACCTGAAAAGGTTTGCTAAAATCGGGCAGCCTCAAGATTGGCCTCTCCGTTATTTTCCGCTTCAGAAGTTGGAAGCTGTTTTCTGCCGCCTTAGTCCAACAAAAAGGTTGGATGGCCTTTTTGATGGTCTCTAGCATTGGTGCGCAGATTTCACTAAAATTCTTAATGAACTTTCGATAAAAACTTTCTAAACCATGAAAGCTACGTACCTCAAATAAATTCTTAGGTGACGGCCAACTTATGATCGCTGCAATCTTCTCTGGGTCCATCTTTAACTCATTCTTTGCCACTACAAATACCAGATAAATTAACTCCTTCTACAAGAAAGTGCATTTCTTCAAGTTTATCAGCAGTTTGTTCTTCTGCAGCTTCCCGAATACCCTTCGAATATGCTGAAGGTGCTCTCTTTTCGTCCTGCTAAAAATTAAAATATCATCCAGATAGACTATCACGAACTTTCCAATAAATTCTTTTAACATTTCGTTCATTAGTCTCATAAAAGTACTCAGAGCGTTACTCAACCCAAATGGCATGACCAGCCATTCGTACAGTCCTTTGTTGGTCTTGAAGGTTGTCTTCCATTCGTCTCCCTCTCTAATTCTGATCTAATGGTACCCACTTTTTAGATCTATTTTTGTAAAATATGCTGCCCCACTAAGACAGTCCATCATGTCATCCATTCTAGGCAAGGGAAACCTGTATCGAATGGTGATCTTGTTTATAGCCCGCGAATCTGTGCACATTCGCCATTCTCCTCCTTTCTTGGGTGCAAGGACTACAGGTACTGCACAGGGGCTTAAACTCTCTCTGATCAGTCTCTTATCTAACAACTCCTGCACTTGTTTGCGTACTTCTTCATTGTCCTTTGGACTCATTCTGTACGTTGCCTTGTTCGGCAAGCTTGCTCCTAGTATGAAATCAATGTGGTGGCTGATGCTCCTTTTGGGAGGCAACTTATCAGGTAGCTCATCAGCCACAATGTCTTGAAATTCTTCTAACAGCTCTTGTACTTCTTTGGGCAATTCTGATTTCTCTAAGTTCAGTAATACTGGCTTCATCCTCCTCACAACTGCAAAATTAATTTCATTTTCCTCAACCTGCTTTATGAACTGTTTTGCTCCCATTAATAACGACTTTGTTCCACTTGATTCTGCTGAATCTTCCTCTTTGATGGGTACAAGTGTGTGTTTGACCCCATCCTTCGTAAACTTATAACAATTAGTTTTCCCATCGTGTGTCACCTTCCTGTCATACTGCCATGGTCTTCCGAGCAGTATGTGGCACACGTCCATTGGCATAATATCGCAGACCACTGTATCATGGTACTTGCCAATGTGAAACTCTACCTCGCATTGTTCATCAACCAACAGCTGGTGGCCTTTCTACAGCCACGACACCTTGTAAGGTGTGGGGTGCTTCAGCCGCTTCAACCCTAGTTTTTCCACCATCTCAGTGGCAACCAAGTTATCCGTACTCCCGTTGTCTATTATCACCTTGCAGCATTTTCCATGCGATTTACAGACTGTCCGGAATAGTGCCTTCCGCTGTGTTGGTTCAGCCACTTCCTTGGTTGGCTTTAACAACACTTTATTCAAAATCAAAGCCTCCCCTGTCTCCGCCATGTCTTCCACCTCCCGGGGTTGTGCTTCAGCTTCTTCAGGCTGTGCCATCAGCATTCCCCTCTGACCGGCCTGTTCAACTTCTGGACACTCAAAGGATCTGTGCCCCCATTTATGGTACCTGTAGCACTAGACTCCAGTCCCTCTTCTGCGGCCATTCCCTCGTCCTCTCTAGTATGACCGACCTCCTCTGGTGCTATCTCCTTTTTCTGTTGTCCCTAAAGTTTTTGAACTGCTGCCTTCTTCGCTGTTCGCAGCACTCTTTCCTCTACCGTAGGACTGTCCCCGTCCTCTGCTATTTCCTCTCCCTCTTCTACTGTTCTGTTTTCTGTTAATTTTTTCCTCAGCCTTTACAGCGCTCTGAAAGGCTTCTTCAATATTCCGGGGAGAAAGAATACTGATTTCATCTAATATCTCCTTCCTCAATCCATTTACGTACCTTGCTGTCTTTTCTGGGTTATCATCAGTATAACCAGCACGTAAATTTACTCGGTAAAATTCTTCTGTGTACTCCTTGACATTCATTCCCCTCTACTTTAAACTCTGCACTCACCGATATAATTCCACCTGGTAGTCTTTTGACAGAAATCTGCCCTTCAATTTCGCTATCAGCCTTGACCATTGTCGTATCGACGACTTGTTCATTCTTTTTCTGTCCGCTTGGACACTGTCCCACCACAAGAGCGCATGTCCCTTTAGCTTAGTGGCAGTGAACTTAACCCTTTTATCCTCACTGACTTCTTTGTTTTCAAAATATTTGTCCAGTTCGCTTATCCAGTCCAATAGGACTTCTGCGGACAGACTGCCATCATAATTAGAAATTTCTGTTTTTGGTTTGCTGCTGGCCAATAAAACCTGTCACAACAGTTTCAATTCCGGAGCTTCCTCATCAAACCCATCTGCAGCAGTTACCACTTCCTCCTCACTGGTATCTCCAAGTTCTGGGTCTCTTGTCTACCCGCTTCCACTGCTTCCAAGCGAGTTGTAAGAACTCTAATCTGTTCCCTCAATCCTTCATCTGCTCCCCTACATGCACCTCTTCCACGTCCTCGTCTTGGCGCTTCCATCCTCTTCTATTTCAACAAAAAAACTGCTCTGATACCAATTGATGGGGCCAGCCCACGTGGTCCCACGCTAGCCCAACCTACGTGGACCTACACTAATACTTTGGCTCGGATATAAGGTGATTGCAATTAATTTTGGTTGTTGATTGATAATCAATCCACGGTACTTTGCTTTGTCTCTCCTTATGACACCTGCCCTCCTCGAAGTTGACAAACCCTAATTCACTTAATTCACTTTTTCACCGCCTGTTCACGCCTATCCTGTCATTTTTTACCTTGTTACTTGTTCTGTGGTCTCGTTCTGGTTTTGGCTCCGCCTCTGGTTTCTCTGCCTGTGGTGAAACCCTGTTGAGCTTCCGCCGATTTTATGGTGAAACAATGCTGCTTAACTCTGCCTAATCGTTACTGTGGGAGTCTATGTATTCGCTTCAGGTCTTGTTGGTAAGTCACGGTTCCTCCACTGCGCATTCAACTCGTTTTATGACTGTGTGAACATTTCTGGGTTTGCTCTTATAAATACTGTCCGTTCTGGTCCTTTTAGTAAATTCGTGGTGAATGCTGGTAATGAATGATGTCTAGTCCGCTCAGTTATCAAATGCACAGTTCGATGGTATCTCGGCTTGGTTCTTCTCTGGCGCTCGGCTCTGTAAATCAGGTATGGTTTCGTTTCTTGCTATATTCCTTTGTCCTCCGTTTTTGCTGGAACTAATGTTCCGTAGCCCCTCTGTGGTCAGCGTCAATGCTTCGGTTCTGCAGGCTTTTGGTTCCAGCTCCCTACAGGTATGGTCTCTTCACCTCAACCATACACAGGTTTTGATTTCTTTTCAGCATCGTGACATAGTTTTCTTGTGCAAGGGTATTGTCAGGTTACAAACCCTAACCCTCCACCTCGTTTTGTGTTTGCAGGTGCGGCCGATTGCGTGGCTTCGCAAGGGTTACAGTCGATACCACCCGGGTAGCTCTGTCCTTGTTTCACTTTCTTACAGTGGCTTTCGGTCTTAGTTGTATTTACTTTCGCCTGTTGTATGTATGTTTTATATCTGTCGAGTCTGAGCGTGTTGGGTTAACTCCAACCCGTAGCCGTAACTTGGAGGGTTTCTGTGAGTCTTTGGTAACTCGGTTCGATGAACCCTCGTTGCATAATTTTATGTAATTTGGGTTATGTAGGAGTACAATGTAATATTCAGTGGCATATAAACTTATTTATAGTTGGTTCTGGTGCTTACCCGGTTTCGACTATGGTCTGGTACGTTCTTCTGTATTTGTTTGCTCCTTCGCGCCTTGTGCTCACTCTCGGTCTTGGCTAGTCAATAGACTCTTGGAGATCGTAAAACACTGTTATTGTATTTGTCTGAAATGAAATGAATACACAGTAATATGCATGTAAATTCTGCTACAGAGGACATAAATATTGGAACAGTTTGTTTACTTGTGCACTGAATTAGATGAAGGAAAAATGTATGTATTTCTATTATTCTCATTCACATGCTCTGCTACTGAACCCCTCTGGGTTATCTCGTTGGTCTTTTTGTACAATAGTTGTAGGCAGTTAGATAACTGCTAGTAGTTATGCTATTACAGTTTGTTTGGCAGTTGCTACAGGCATACGTTTCTTAACTATTCATTAGTTTACTTTGTCTCCTTTATACCATAAGGGTTTGCTGTTTACATCGCCTATTGACACTAATCTACTTTTAACATCTCTAACTAAGACCTGTTACAATAGTTAAAATAAAATAAACAGAAATTAAGATAACAAAGTTTAATGATGTAGTTGACCATGAAAGAAATTAGACAAAAACATAAGAACTCTGACAGGCTTGTTGTCCATTTAATGAACTGTTCATCTTTCCCAATCTTCTTCAGAAACTGTGTTCGCCGTCTCTCGGTCTTCACCCTGTCGACCAGATGCTCCTGCATCAAACATTATGATTTGCTAATCATACATTGACTTTTAGTTGATTTGATTATCATTCTTATCTTGTTATTTTATGTATATATTGAAAATGATCAACATTATTTTGATGGAGAATTATATGTATGAAGATGTTACTATCTTTGGATGGATGTTGTAAATTTACCTCAGAACAATGATATTCACGAAATTTTTAATTTGATAAATACACATTTGTATATTGGTTGATTTGATTAAAGATGATGAGGATATTATTAGTATTATCTTGTTACTTTATATATGTGTTGAAATTGTCAATGCTCTTTTATGGAGAATCATTATGTATGATGATATTACTACTTTTGGATGTAAAGTTGTGAATTTATCTTGGAATAATGTTATCTGCGTAGGTGTTGATTTAGTAGCCACATATGTATATTGAAAATTTTCAATTATTTTTTGATGGAGAATTGTTATATATGATGATATTGCAATTTTCTTTTATGAATGTTGTCAATTACCCTTAAATTTGTTTACAAACAATAAATTATCAATTCAAATTGTGATATCTTCTTAAATGATATTTAGAAACTGTAATACATTTCACTATGTAATTTAAATTAGTAAAATGAATCCATAAAATGGGTCATAAATGGAAAGAAAAGTACAACTACAAACAAGAAGCTAAAAGTGGATGTGACCATGGATGTAAAATTTGAAGTAGAAATTGATGTTAAACTAGCCATCAAAAAAAATGAAAACAATGACACAAAAATGGTTTTAAAATAGAATTAAGAAAGGGTGCAACACTAGACACAAATAATGGAACAAAATAGGGCATACAAAAGGATACCAAATTGGGCATAAACAATGAAGCAAAAATGGACACCAAAATGAGGATGCAAAGAATGGTGTAAAATTAGGATGCAAAATTGGGCACAAAAAAGGATGTAAGTAAAGACAAAAAAAGGATTCAAAATGGGACTAAAAAGGGTCAAACCAAGGATGCCATAGTGGATGCCAAAAATGATGAATAACTAGATGCAAATTCAATCTCAAATCTAGGTGAAAAATGAGATGCAAATGTGGACACAAAATGTGGCAGAAAAAAGATGCAAATTTGAATGCCAAAATGGATGCAAAATTAGACACCAAAAAGGATGAAAATTTGTACATAAAAAATGGTGCAAAATTGGTCACAAAAATAGAAAAGATAGTGCAAAAACAAATGCAAATGTAGACGAAAAAATAGCTCAAAATGGAATGCAACATTAGACATAAAATGGGATACAAAGTTAGTCACAACACATGGTTCAACTTAGGATGAAAATTTAGATGCAAATTTGGATGCTCAAAAGGATGCAAAATTGAATGCAAGAAATGGTGTTAAAAAGTATGCTAAATTGGATGCAACAAATGAAGCAAAATTAGATGCAAAATATGGTGCAAAATAGGATGCAAAAAATGGAGACAAATCAAATGCAAAAGTGGATGCAAAAAATGGATGCAAAATTTGGCTCTAAATCAAATTCAACATATGGTGCAAAATTACATGCAAAAAATTGTGCAAAAAAAGGCACTAAATTGGATGCAAAAGACAGTATGAAACTCGATGCAAATTACGACACAAAACTAGAAGCAAAGAATGGCACAAAACAGGAAGCAAAAAATGATGCAAAAATAGATGAAAAAATGGCACAAAACTAGAAGCAAAACTTGTTGTAAAACCAAATGCAAATCTTGGTGCAAAATTTGGTGTAAAAAAAAT
Organism: Pinus taeda; assembly: GCA_000404065.3. Classification (NCBI taxonomy): domain Eukaryota; kingdom Viridiplantae; phylum Streptophyta; class Pinopsida; order Pinales; family Pinaceae; genus Pinus; species Pinus taeda. The sequence continues at coordinate 77,580 of APFE031590794.1, read as the reverse complement.
GCAAAATTTTGTGCAAAAAAGGACGTTTTAATAATTGTACAATATAGCCAGATTTAGCACTAGACTACTCATCCCAATTGAGAAAAAAATGCACTAAGATCTAGAGCTAAATCTGGCGCAAATTTCTTATTTTCTGGTAGTGTATTTTATGAATGGGTGGATGTCAATCGAAACTTTGATGGATATTTCACCCAACCTTTAAAAATATCTCTTGTGTTCACATAGTTGTTGGTGGCATAGAAATATGAGTCCATGAGCCTTACTGACTCAAGAAAATGATACATGCATTGATAATCCTCTGCCAAAAAGGTATAAAGATTTTGTCCACTGGCATTACTCAATGTCATGGTCTTCTCATCAATGTGTGAAACAATCCAGTTGATGACATCTACACATAGGAAGGTTGGATATCTTAATGCAACCCTGCTTAGTCCTGACTGCCAGATACTAAGGTAAACTTATTGGTCCTTTACGTATGCCTCAAGGCACTTTGTTGAAAGATATTCATTAACTTGTTGCCATATTAGTGTTGACTCATTTTCTATAAACAATTGAGTATTTGCATATACTTGAAAGTATATTGGTGTTTTCTCAAATCATTCCCAATACTAGTTTCAATGGTCTCTTTTGAAGCATCTCTCTTTGATGCCATGGTAGTAATGACTACTAGAGAGAAGTTCTTCACAAGTGTGGTACCTATGGGACAAAAGTGACACTCATGGCAAAAAACATTAGCATTTTACAAATATACCTTCAAAGCATGATCAAGCAGCAAAACAGGAAATTGATGAGAGTTTGCTCTATTTTCATCAATAAGCAATGGATACTAATTGTGGGAACTATGCATTTCACAATCCCAATAGTCAAGGATGCAACCTAAGGCTTGAGATTGCGCAATGTGTAGTTCATCCTGAGAAGAGACTGGGAGAGACTGCACATTGTGTAGTCTCAGTGGCCAAGATAGTAGATTGCGCCCTGGAACTACGCAATTTGCATTTGTTCCATCCTATACTACACACTATGTAGTTCGAGAGGCAAATATCTCGAGTTGAGCCTTAGGATTGCGTAGCGCCTAACTAGGCAAGGCAAAATTTGGCCAAGGAAAGTGTATATTTGCCCGATGGAAGTGTGGAAAACAAGCATAACTAAGTGATTATGTGATCTTGAGTGAAAAATTGACCAAGTATGAATGATTCAATGTAGATCAAGTGAAAAAAAATGAGCAAATAGAAGGAAAATAAAGTACATGAGGAGAGTCGTCACAACTGCGAGCATCGGTGCAAAAACAAGAAAACTAATGCAAAACTTGTGAAAGGAAAAGAACAACTTAGAAAAACACTCCTAAAAGCTAAAATAAGTTTAAACTCTAGTAACCATGAAGAGAAATAAGAAAAAAAACTCACACAAGAAAAATGATAAAAAGCAACATAAAAAACGACAAAAGATGATAAAAGCTAAACTCGCCCAGAAAAGTGACGATGACCACATGAAAGGTTCCTTGATCTCCTCGAGAATGTTAAATATATAATATAGAATGTGCAAAATATCTCTACATGCATTGATTAAATAGATTTGAGTGAATTAGGGTTTATGACGCGCATGCTAAAATCAAGGAAAAAGCGACACTTGGAAGAAACTTCTAAACATAGTGAGTGTGCCTCCTTCGGGATACTAATAATGGATCCCAATTTTTTAGGGATTATTTTTTCTTTTTTCTTTTTATTATTTTTTCTTTCTTTCCTTTTCGGGGAAACTTGCCATGCACTCTACCGAGAAAGATTGTGTAATTCTAGGGAACTGGGAAACTTTCCGACTCGGTGCACCGCACAGTTCCTGAGATTAGTGAGCATTTACATAGTTTTTGGTCTTGGTGTTGGGTTTCCTTCCATGACAATGTATTTTCTGAGCTCAAGGTCGAATTCTAGTCTAAACTACACAATTCCAATCATCAAAGCTGACTGCCCTCAAGGATTGCATAGTTTCTGGAAGCAAGCCCAGAACTGTTGTGTGACCAAGTCAGGAGGTTAGCTTGTGAATTAGACATATCATCTAAGTGTAAAACAAGAAAACACAAGCCTAAATTAAAAATATAAGTCTCATTCAAATCACGAGTACTTGAAAACAATACAAGATAAACTCCTATGGATAGGAAGGAAGGCTCCAAAATCAAAGCATAGGCAAAATTTTGGAGGTTGGTTATAACCACTACAACACATCATTATGGATAATAGATAATTGAAAAGTTTATTTAAATTAGTTCCTTTGAATCATTTAATTGTTGCCTTCTATCATTTCTTGAATGTATATGTGTTTGGATATAGAAGTTTTGTACACACATCTACTAAATGTGATTGATTGAGTATTTAGTATGAATACTTAATTATCTAATTTATCTTCTATTCCTCTACCAAACTCTTTAAAGCTATAATATTTTATCAGAGTTGGATGTTAGAACTTTGATAAAACCTCAGCAAGAAAGGACTTTATTTTTTAGCAGAGATTCAATACTCATTAACAACCACTTATATAAGTCATAGATCTGGCCATTTTTCTTCATAGGTTGCTGTCAAGTGATAGTGAACATCATTAAAAAACCTCAGAATACTTGAGGCATCCCCCTCTAGTTCGACGGAAATCTTGAACCTAAATTTTGGTTGAGTTGGTTTCTCAATACAGTTTCACAGCCAAGAACTCCCTTCAAGAAACATATACAACACCCCCATTTCCTTTAACCTTTCTATTATGTCTTCATGTTTCTTCTTTCCCCATGCCCTAAAAATGAGCATGTCTCCACCAAGGGGCGATTTATCATTTGGAGTGATTCTCTTAGGGCCACTCTTAAACCCACCAATGCCTAGAAGAAATACCCAAAAAATTATGAGAGCTCACTATCGACCTCATTCAAGAAGAAGTCATTCACTTAGAACATGAAGCATCCTTAGCACGACAACAACTATCAGACACTAATATTCTCATTGAGATGGTTGACTGGGTTTCAGACATGGTCCACACTCGAGGTTGCTTTGACCAATACATGTATACCAGCGACTTATACCAGCATCTCAAGTTTCACTTAGGCTACATTTTGAAGGATCAATTTGAGCATGGAGCTAATATCCTTCACTCTTTGGAACACCTTCATTTAAATATGAGGGACTTGGACCAAATGGACTATATTGAGCAATGATTGGGAATTCCTTCTCTAATTGGTAGAAATCTTGGCAACAATGAAGTCCTAATTTAGGTTGCAGCCATTGATTATGATCTCTCTACCTAATTCCTATCTTGCACATGTTTATTTTGTATTTTGATCTTATAGTGTGTTATGTCGACCTACTTGGCCTGAACCTTAGTATACACCTTAGTATTTTAGTTTCTATGACTATTTTGATATTTCATGCCTCTATGCATAAGGTGCAATTTTGGTTATGGTCTGGTCTACCTAGTGAAATACTAACCTAGGCTTCTCAATTCTTTTAGGTACATTTCAGTCTAGAAGGCAATAAAATATTTACCCCACAAAAAAGTACATCATCATATGTATAGAACATGATATATTATTATATTGTTGTTTTTATGTATTAATATATAAGATGTTATATGGATTTTGATTACTTTTAATTATCAATGCATTACCAATATATAAAAAAAAAATTATAAATTAATATATATACATAAATACATGTTTATATTAATATATTACTATATTAATATAATAATTTATATATTATCTATCAATATATTTATAAATATATTAATTTATCAATCTATCAATGGTTTTGATACATTAATTGAGATTATTTGTTACTAATATTTCATTTAAATTATTATTTTAACTATATTTATTGATTATAAATATATTTTTTATGTGTATCATGATATAATTCATGCATTTTATGATTCATGTGTGATATATTTACATGTATTTAAAATCAATATTGAACATTATTTGCAAAGTTGAAATTGATTTGTTGACAATGCCCTTAAAACAAGCACAATTCATTATCTAGCAATTTCAGGGTTATCTACTATGAACGTTGCAAGGAAACATATTTTAAGTGGACAAAAAACCTTTGTTTCATATGAAAATAAACTTTTGACTCATGCAAAAAATGTTATAGTGATGTCAAAGTTCCTATTGCCACAACAAAGGGGAAAATATATTATAAATGATGCCAGGGAACCTAGCCAAAAACTTCCTTTTCACAATATTTTAAACATAAACCAACCTTGAAGTGTGAAAACATAACCTAATATTGTAATGCTTTCAACAAAACATGCTAATGAAATCTATCAAATATTACTAACATTGCAACATGTTGAACATAACATATCAAACATGGCAATGTAGTGTATGAAACATTACTAACATTGCAACGTGTTGGTCAGACATGGTCATCCATGGTTAATCATAAACAACCATAATCAACCATAGAGAACATGGAAAGCCATGGTCAACCCATGGTCAACAATAGTCAATATTCTCATCCATGGTCAAAATGGTCAAACATAGTCATCTATGTTCAACTACTATCACCATGGCCAATCATTGTCAACTATGGTGTCCATGGTAAACTATAGTCAGCATGGCCATCCATGGTTAACCTTGCTTCCCCATAATATATCTTAATAATCCCTAGTCAACCATGGTAAACATGGTTAACTACTGTCTACCATGTTCATTAATGACAAACCATCCAACTATGGTCAACCATGGTCAACATGGTCAACTATCGCCATCCTTGTTCATTCTTAGTCCACCACAATCTATTCTTTTAATCCTTGGTCAACCATTGTCATCACAATTCACCATGGCCAACCAAGGTCAACCAAGGTTAATTAAAGAGTGTTGAACAATACCCAATGTCACATTATGATTAACAAAACTAAACATCATCATGTATTAGTCATACGTTGACATTGCATTCGCACATCATCATTAACCAATAACATATTTTAGTGTGATCCTGTGAATCTCAATGTTACAGTATGACAAGCATTACCTAGCATCACAATGTCTCACATTGCAACAATGCATTATCATTATCATAATGTGATAAACTTTACTACATATCACAATGTGGCAACTTGATCAACGTTTACAAACATTGTAGCATGTCAAATAAAACCCAATGTCACAATTTGATGTACATGACTCAATGTGACACACATATTCTAACATTTCATTTGAACATAACCCTTCACAACATCACATTTCGATGTGATCCACCATATCCTAATGTCACAATGTCACAAACGTTACTGAATGTTTCAATGTGAAAAAATTGTGGTCAACCATGGTCAACCGCAATCAACATGGTCATCAATGGTCACCCTTAGTTCCCCATAACATATCATAATAATCCTTGGTTAACCATGGTAAACATTGTCAACTACTACCAACCATGCCCAACAATGATCAACCATCCAACCATGGTTAACCATGGTCATCCATAGTCATACTTAGTCCACCACAATCTATCGCCTTAATCCTTGGTCAACCATGTTCAACCATGGCCAACCATTGTTAATTGTGGTCTCCATGGTCAACCATAGTCAACATGGTCATCCAAGGTCACACTTATTCAACCAACTATAGTCAACATTCCATCTATGGTCAAACATGGATAACCATTGCCAATAATTGTCAACTATGGTCTCCATGGTAACATAGTCAATCATTTTCAACTATGGCCACGATGGTTAAACATTACCAACCATGGCTAATCACTGTCAACTATGGTCTCCATGGTCGACCATAGTCAGCATGGTCATCCATGGTCACCCTTAGTACACCTTAATTTGTCCAAATAATTCCTATTCAACCAAAGTAAACATGGTCAACTATTGTCAACATGCAACAATGATCAACCATCCAACCATGGTCAACCATGGATAACTAATGTATAATGGTCAACATGGCCAACTCATGGTCACACTTAGTCCACCATAATTTATCATCTTAATCATTTGGCATCCATGGTCATCATGGTTAATCATGGTTGACCATAACCAACTAAGGTCAAGTTAGGTCAACCATAATTTATCTTTTTAATCCCTAGTCAACCATGGTAATCATCGTCAACTATGGACAATGATAACCAACCAAGGTCAACCATAGTAATCATGGTTAACGATGGTAAACTAAGGTAAACTATGATCATCCTCAATCAACCATGGTAAACATCGTCAACGATGGTTTACTTTGTCAACCATCTTCAACCATTAGTGTAACCATTAATGTAACAATTTAATGAACATATATAAACATCATGCCATGTGAAACAAAACCCAATGTCACAATTTAATTAACATTCCTCATTTCCACTATATGAAAAACATATTGTAACATTGCATTTGAACATAACCCTTTGCGGTGTCACATTCTCATGCACTCATACATTTCTTGATGTCATGATGTGACAAACATTACTAAATATTCCAAGGTGACAAACATTTTGAGGTTGCAATGGTACAAATGTTATCTAGTGTCACAATGTGCCAAACATTACCCAACATTGCTATGAATTGAACATAGCCCAACATCAAAATATGCCAAACATAATACAACCATGGTCAACCATATGAAAACATGGCCAAACCATGTGACAACAATAATCAACCATAGAGAACATGGACAATGATGGTCTACCATGGTGAACATGGTCAACATAGTCAACATGTCCATACATGGTCAACTATGGTTAAAATGGTCAAACATAGTGAACCATGTTCAACTATGGTCAATATGGTCAACCATGGCCAATCACTATGAACTACGGTCTCCATGGTTAACCATGGCCAATTATTGTCAACTATTATCTCCATGGTCAATTGTTTCAACATGGTCATTTCTGGTCATTTTTAGTCCACCATAATCTATCCTAATAATCCCTCATGAACCGTCATAAAAATTTTCAACCATGTGACAAAATTTGTGACACAAAAATGGTAAAAAATATTATATAAAATCATAATATGACCAACACTACTTGACATAATAATGACGCAAACATAACCCAACATCAAAATGTGATGAACATAGTCTAACCATGGTCAACATATAAAAACATAGTCAAACATGGTAATCCATGGTAAATCATAAACAACCATAATCAACCATAGAGAACAAGGCCAACCATGGTCAACCACAATCAACATGCTCATCTATGGTTAACCATGGTGAAAATGGTCAAAAACAATCAACCATATTAAACTAAGTCACCATGGTTAAACATGTCCAATCGTTATCAAATATGGTCTCCATGTTCAACCATAGTCATCATGGTAATCAAAGGTCCCACTTAGTCAATTATAATACATCCAAATAATCCCTAGTCAACTATGATAAACATGGTCAACTATTGTCAATCATGCTCAACAACGATCAACTGTCCAACCATTATTAACCATGGGAAACCAATGTCAATAATGGGCAACATGGCCAACCCATGGTCAACATGGTCATCCATTTTCATGCTTAGTCCACCACAATCTATCCTCTTAATCATGGTTGACCATGACCAACCAAGGTTTAGCAAAGTCAACCATAACCAGTCGTAATAAAGCAAGGCCAACCATAATCTATGATTTTATTCCCTATTTAACCATGGTAATCATCGTTAACCATGGAAAACCATAACCAATCAAGGTCAACTATATTCAACTAAGGTCAATTATGGTCAACCTCAATCAATCGTTTTCAACCCTCTTTAACCATAGTCAACCTCATCAACCATGGTTAAATGCATTAACCCTCTTCAACCATTAATGTAAAAATTTGATGAATATATACAAATATCATGGCTTGTTGAAGAAAACCTAATGTCATAATTTGATGAACACATGGGGGCTTCACTCATTAAACCTTTAAGATATCACGTGCATTCGTGGTATACTAAAAAATACCCTTAATTTGACTAAATATTGGAAATTACCCCTAAAACTCACATTATTTAACCCCCTACCAATACAAACCCAATACACCTTCCTAATTTAAAAAACCCCTACTGCCACTAGATATTGTAAGTATCAAATATTTTAATTAACATTTTTTATACCCCTTGATATTTTTTCATTAGCTTTGAGCTCCATACTTTATACCTACCAATATTAAAACCCTTTACCCCCTATTACATGCTTATTATATTATGTCATTTTTTCCTCAATATATATCCCCCAATATGAATGCACCTGGTATGGTAATTCTCCCCAGTGAAGCCCCCATGGATATATATTACTCAACCTCTCTATATGAAAAATTTATCTTAACATTGCATTTAAACATAACCCTTCATATGTCACATTCCGATGTGATCAAACATTTCTTGATGGCACAATGTGAAAACTGATACCAAATATTGCAATGTAATAAACATTGTGACCTCATAATGGTACAAATATTATTCAATGTTGCAATGAAACAAACATTACTGACATTGCAATGAATCAAACATAACCCAACATCAAAATATGGAAAACATAGTCCAACGTGTTAAAATATGGTTAAACATGGTAAGCCATGGTCAATCATAGATAACCATAATCAATCATAGAGAATATGGGCAACCATGGTTTACCATGGTGAACATGGTCAATCCATGGTCAACAAAAATAAACATGCCCATCCATGGTCAATCATGGTTAAAATGGCCAAGCATATTGAATTATGTTCAACTATGGTGACCATGGTCAATCATGTCCAATCATTGTCAATTGTTAACCATGGTCACTTATTGTCCACTTTTATCTCCATGGTTAATCGATTCAACATGGTCATCCTTAGTTTACCATAATATATGCTAATAATCCCTCCTCAACCATCATAAACATGGTGATGATGGTCAACCATCCAACAATGGTCAATCATGGATAACCATAGCCAACCATGGTCAACATGGTCATCCAAGGTCACACTTAGTCCACCACAATTTATCCTTTTAATCCTTGGCTAACCATGGTAATCATGGTCAACCATGGTCAATCAAGGTCAACCATAATTAATCAAGATAAACCATAATCTAGCCTCTTAATCCCTGATCAACCAAGGTAATTATGGTCAATAATAATCAACCATGGTCAACATTAATATAATATTGTTTGATTAATGCAATGTAAATTCATTGTCACATTAATGGTTTACCATGGTCACCTGAGTCAACCCTATTCAACCTCAGGCAACCATGTCAACCATTGTCAAACCTCATCACCTATTTTTAACGAGAGTTGACCTATGCCAACCATGGTCAACAAATCCACTCACACACGTTGTTGTCAACTAGCACAACTACATTAATAAATGCATTTGATATATGCTGATCAACGATATTTTCCTCATTTTATATGCTAATTAGCATATGAAAATTACACCGGCATATATCAACCACATTTACTAATATAATTGTGCTAGTAATTTGAAATAATAATAATAATAATATCATAATTACTAATAACATTGTCTATTATTAAGGCACATTATATTGTTTTTTTTTTTTTAGTCAAAAAGCTTTGACTTTCAATTAGTTTTGAAAATTTTAAACAGATCCTATGAAATTTATTAAAGTTTTGAAGAAAATAAATATTAAACTGAATATTTTGTTTTTTTAAATGTAAATTGTTTTTCTAATTTGTTGATGACTAACCTTATATGGCTTTAAATAGATTTGTGAAATATAAAAATTATATTAAAAAAATATAAAATAAAAATCTAAACAAAAAATTATATTCACCAAATATTATAATAATGATTATTATTATAGACTTTGCATAACACAATGCTATGTGAATAGTTGCTGATGCAGGTCAACCTGCATATACCAGGATCTTTTCCACTCATGCACATAAAAGCACGCGCCTCAAATCAACTTCAATTACACGAAGATTTCAATACTCCATGCAGAAGCTTCTTTTGCACATGAATCGTCAATGGCTTAAACTACTCCAATGAGATAGTTCATATTTGAAACTGGTCAGTGCTTTTATGTGATCTCCAAAACCCAAAACCTGCAATGATTGGTCAATCCACCCGCAGTTTTCTCTTCAAAACACTTGTAAAACTTCCCGAACTCGGCAGACCTCTTAATTCTATTCGACTCATATGAGAATTTCATTACAGGATCAGGGGCTTTGATCCACTGGATCATTCGCAGACATCAGCATCCTAACAGCAAGTGCTCCAAACCCAAGAGGACAAGCTTTTTCTTTGACTGTAGCAATGTCCTTTGAGTTGCGCTCATACACATCAAAAACACTGTCAATTAAGCCTCCTTTTCTCCGTGCTATATGTATGGAGCCATATCTCATGGCTATCACTAATTTGCCTTTTTCTGTAGTAAGTAATAGCACGATCCAATGCATGGTTTAGCCCTGTTCATCAGCTGCGGAGAATGTAAATCCATTTCTAACTTTCGCAGGGATCGTCTCATCATCCACATCAGTTTTCCAAACAACGTTCTAAAGCATTCATTAAAATAGCAGGAATAGCGTTCTAACTCTTCTTTAATATGGAATTATGGAGGTTTTGAACCCATACTACCACTATCGCCCACGGTCTTCATACGCAGATAATTATGTCATATACAAATCACTACGTGCACGTTGAACGCTGCGGAAATTCAAAGCCCTTACAACGAATTCATAATATATATATATCCTAGAGTTAAGACAAGAAACACCTCTTTCAACCAGCGATTACAAAGTTGAAATTCATGCAAACAGTAAACACCAAGCGAAGATAGACAGGTGTTCAAGCCTTTTCCATACACAGTGAATGAAATTATAAAATACATGCATCCCGTTTAATATCCATCATTCAGAAAATACAAAGAGGAAAATGTAATTCTAATTATTCTGGCATCGCTCCTCCCTCTCTCTGATGAGAGCTTTCACTGCCTCATTCTTTTATAATGATAATAGATATGTTTTACATAATGATTGAAACATAAAACTTCTAAATGCAATGCATTCACCCAAAAAATATCTTGAGGCTTTATTCCTTCTTTTTTCCTGTCCTAAAAACAAGAAAAGCCTCCTTATCCCTTAATGACCCACATTCACTGCTTTTATGCCTAAAAGCACTCCTTATTTCCTATTTTTTTATTTATTTACTTTGGAAACATCAAACTGACTTGTAACTTAGGAAAATAATTCTAGAATCCTTGACCCCCTATGACTATTATTTACAATAATTGCTCTTGGGCTGAATGCTCCCGCATCAGACTCCCAAGGTAGAAAAATTTCATGATCTCCTGATCATGTGGTTTGTGGTCGTGATCTTCCTTGATCCCATACTTTGTTTTGCAACTGTCCAAATGCTTTATTCCTTTGGTGCCGCTGCATTTCTGTTGCCCTTTCCTCCATCTTTTTCTTCCTATCAATCAGGTTCAAGTTCTGATCGATCTTGCTTGCTTCCATTTCTATTTTTCTCCATCTAGATTGTTGCATCATCAATTGCCATATTTCTTCAATCTCTATGTCTAGCTTGTTGCTGTTGTTCCCAATTTTTGTTACTTCAACTGCTACCATAGATGTTGCTTCCGCTGCCGCTATAGATGTTGCTACCTTCCAAGCTTCCTGTCCCTCTGCAACATACTTTGGCTCATCACTTGTAAACACAATCAAATTGTTAGCATTAAAATCACAAGACCCACTGGTATTATTTGTCGATTCAGTCACCAACTTTTCTCTCTGCAGCTTCAAGTCTTTTTCAGGACCCAAAAATTTTTCACTGGCTTTCTCCTCAGCTTTCTCTGGCAATATTCCAGCATGTTGATTTGTATTCACCATGAGACTGTCAGCTAGTCTCGCCTTCTTACCATCTTCTGCTTCATGAGTGTCCTTCATGAAAACTTCCCTGCCTTGTTTTCTCAGCAAATTAACCTTTGATTGAGTTCTCTGTCTCTCCAGTTCTCTTCTCTGAAGATCTAGTTTCCTGTATAATTCAATAACTTCATTAGGAGTAGATTTTGGAAACTTCACATAACCATTTATACCTTCAACGACTCTTGACCAATCTTCAGCTGGTCCTTCTTTCTCTGCATCAACATCCTGATTAGATTCCTTCTTTATGACAATATCAGTCAATTGTCTTTCACCTGCAAACATACACAAATTGTCAGATTTAAAACCATGTGACCCTTTGGTCTTACTTGAAGTTTCAGTCTTCAAGTCTTCATCTTCACTATCTCCCAGAAATTCTCCTTGTTCCATTTTCAACTTCCTCTTGACTCATCTTCTTACCATTTATCTTGGCATCCTCTTTCTTATGTCCTCTACTATGGCTTTTTCCTGAACCTCTGCTATAGACTATTTGTAGTCATCTTCTTCTCGTTCTTTCTTCACGAACTCCTTTGCAACAAGTCCTTTGCAACAGCTAGTCCTCCTGGCTGCAATCTTACCTCACTAAGCTCTCCTCACTTAGTCTTTTGGTAAGCACGGGTCCTCCGTCTGGAACCTCTTCCTGAGAAACACCTTTGCTCCTTCTAGGCTTCTACAATCTCCCACTCTCTCCTGAGAACACTTCAGTTGTCCTCTCTATCCAATTCCTTATTGGATTCTTCAGGTTCATTGCCACTCCTCTGCAACCATAAACTTCAATTCATAAATTTGAAATCAAAAAAATCATCTCACCTTTAAGATCTTGCAGGATCTTGTTTGCCATCCTATTCACTTGCAATTGTGTATGCTGCATATCAGATTTAAAATCTGATCTTCATCATTCATCACACATTCAAAAATACATTTCAGTTCAACAGACCTTCTTGCATTCATTCATCCACCCCATGTAATTAATTTAACTTAAAAAAACTTGCATCATCAAACAGAGTTATTCCAACTCTAATACCAACTTCCACTGCTCCGGAATCCTTCTCTCCATAGGAAACTTTCCCTGCTCTGATACCACCTAATGCAGGTCAACCTGCATATACCAGGATCTTTTCCACTCATGCACATAAAAGCACGCGCCTCAAATCAACTTCAATTACACGGCGATTTCAATACCCCATGCAAAAGCTTCTTTTGCACATGAATCGTCAATGGCTTAAACTACTCCAATGAGATAGTTCATATTTGCAACTGGTCAATGCTTTTGTGTGATCTCCAAAACCCAAAATCTGCAATGATTGGTCAGTCCACCCGCAGTTTTCTCTTCAAAACACTTGCAAAACTTCCCGAACTCGGCAGACCTCTTAATTCTATTCGACTCATATGAGAATTTCGTTACAGGATCAGGGACTTCGATCCACTGGATCATTCGCAGACATCAGCATCCTAACAGTAAGTGCTCCAAACCCAAGGACACAAGGTTTTTCTTTGACTGTAGCAATGTCCTTTGAGTCGCGCTCATACACATCAAAAACACTGTCAATTAAGCCTCCTGTTCTCCGTGCTACATGTATGGAGCCATATCTCATGGCTATCACTAATTTGCCTTTTTCTATAGTAAGTAATAGCACGATCCAATGCATGGTTTAGCCCTGTTCATTAGCTGCGGAGAATGTAAACCCATTTCTAACTTTCGCAGGGATCGTCTCATCATCCACATCAGTTTTCCAAACAGAGTTCTAAAGCATTCATTAAAATAGCAGGAATAGTGTTCTAACTCTTCTTTAATATGGAATTATGCAGGCTTTGAACCCATACTACCACTATCGCCCATGGTCTTCATTCGCAGATAATTATGTCATATACAAATCACTATGTGCACGTTGAACGCTGCGGAAATTCAAAGCCCTTACAGCGAATTCATAATATATATATATATCGTATAGTTAAGACAAGAAACACCTCTTTCAACCAACGATTACAAAGTTGAAATTCATGCAAACAGTAAACACCAAGCGAAGATAGACAGGCGTTCAAGCCTTTTCCATACATAGTGAATGAAATTATAAAATACATGCATCCAGTTTAATATCCATCATTCAGAAAATACTGAGAGGAAAATGTAATTCTAATTATTCTGGCATCGCTCCTCCCTCTCTCTGATGAGAGCTTTCGCTGCCTCATTCTTTTATAATGATAATAGATATGTTTTACATAATGATTGAAACATAAAACTTCTACATGCAATGCATTCACCTAAAAAATATCTTGAGGCTTTATTCCTTCTTTTTTCCTGTTCTAAAAACAAGAAAAGCCTCCTTATCCCTTAATGACCTACATTCACTGCTTTTATGCCTAAAAGCACTCCTTATTTCCTATTTTTTTATTTATTTACTTTGGAAACATCACACTGACTTGTAACTTAGGAAAATAATTCTAGAATCCTTGACCCCCTATGACTATTATTTACAATAATTGCTCTTGGGCTAAATGCTCCGCATGAGTTGCCCACCATAATTTGAACAAATAATTATATAAAAAAATAAAAATAAAATAATATCAATCAAAAATTATATTAATTTTATATTGATTTTTATAGTATATAATTTAAATTATATATATAATATATATATATATATATATATATATATATATATATATATATATATATATATAATAATAGTATCAATAAAAATTATTATTATTAATTAAAATTATTAATTACTTCGTAAGACTATTTATTGAAATGATATGTTAATTATCATTTTCTATAAGTTATATGGTTAGTTATCATTTTCGTGGAACTCGTAGTATCGTCCATTCAAAAATTGTTATTGTGCATATAAAGATGATGGGGATGTCTATTTGATACAAATTAATTAGTAATGAAGTGTTGATTGGATTTTTCATTCAGAAAGTGTTAATGATGTTACGTGATAGAAATTAATTGGCAATTAAGTGTCGCAATCATTAATAATATCGTAATTATAACTATTACTTTTGATTTATAGTTTTGAATTCTCAATATAGAAAGTGCCATGCTGATTGTCATGCACTATGCTGTAAACTATGAGATAATAAGACCTTATTCAAAAAGAAATATATTATTTTGTTGAATAGGGTTAAATTTGATTTATTGTTATTTTTATTAGTAATCATTATTTAAATTATGAGAAAAAGTGATGATGTTTATTTAATTATTTATATAAATGATTTTAAATAAAATATTTTTAAAATGATCTATTATATATGTTTATTTATATTTCAAAGTGTTAGTTTAGTTGGTAAAGTTTTGTCATTAAAGTATTTTTATTATTGAAAGGTCACTTGTTCAAATTTTTAGACTTTTTAGGTTAAGTTTTGCGGTTGAGTTACTTTTATATATATATATATATATATATATATATATAGCTTAGTCGATAGAGTCCTTGTCATTAAAACACCTTTGTTATTGAGATGTTACTTGTTCAACCATAAGCACATACACTTTAACTTAAAGCTCATGCCAAAATTCATGGGCCATTGGTATGTTATGTAAAGCAGATTGGAGATAGAGTAATTAAATTGAAGAGCTTTTTAGATGTCTAATAAAAATAATAGAATTGACTAATTGATTTTATTTATTTTTAGAGTTATTATATAGTTTGTTAAGAGTTGGTACAATGGTCATAGACTTTGGTTTTATGTGTCCATTTATTACTTAATTAAAAAGTGCATTTATTTGGTGGTTGGATATGGAAATCTCAAATGTGTGATTACCATGGTGTTGATGTGTTTGATACATTCACACAACTAGGTTTGGGCATTTAAGCATTGGGGTGTTCGCCACACAACTTTATCCTTTACTCGTCAAAGTATTATGAATAAAGTAGGTTGGAGATAGAGTAATTAAATTGAAGAGATTTTTAGATGTCTAATAAAAATAATAGAATTGACTAATTGATTTTATTTATTTTTAGATTTCTTATGTAGTTTGTTAAGACTTGGTACAATGGTCATATACTTTGGTTTTTATAAAATGTGTCCATTTATTACTTAATTAAAAAATGTATTTATTTGGTGGTTGGATATGGAAACCTCAAATGTGTGATTACCATGGTGTTGATGTGTTTGATACATTCACACAACTAGGTTTGGGCATTTAAGTGTTGGGGTGTTCGCCACACAACTTTATCCTTTACTCATCAAAGTATTATGAATTTCTTCAGAATACATGTCATGTATATTATTATTGTTTGATATATTTGAGTTCTCCAAATACTATTTGATATATTTGAGTTCTCCAAATTCCTATTTAAAGGTGGGCTCAAATTTGTTTTATGGGTCTTTTTCTTTTAGTCCACAGAACATTATCCTTACTCGTCAAAGTATTATGAATTTCTTCAGAATGCATGCCACGCATATTATTATTATCTGATATATTTGAGTTCTCCAAATTCCTATTTAAAAAAAGTGGGCTCAAATTTGTTTTATGGGTCTTTTTCCTTTAGTCCAATTCATCAAGTTGAGAGTTGAGATTGATTATTCCTCTTCAAAATACATCATAGTTAATAGGTTAGACTAAACTACTTGAAAACTTTTAGAGAATGGTTGAACATGAATTGTAAATTTGTTTGAAATTATATAAACCATGATTATACATAATTACAATAAACCATTGACTAGTTTAGTAGTATAAATAAAAAAAACTCAATCTAACTTATGGAGAAAATAACATTTTTCACAACTTGAAATTTCAAACAAGATTGTGATTCTTTATTATTCAAATTGCAACACTCTAATTTTATACATTAAACAACATAAACTCAAGTTTTTTAAAATCTATACTAATTTCAAATGTTTTGAAAAATATCTTCTTATCACTTTCATCTTTAAATCAGAATTAATTTTTAATAAAATAAAATTCAAATTTTATTTTAATTAAAAATAATTTTATACCCCCAGAAAGAAAATGAATTAGAAAACTATCATCTGACTTCACGGATAAGCGTGACCGTCAAATATGTAACCTGAGGGCTTTCCTTAGAACTTGGCTAGATAAATCTTAATTAAGATCTTGTTCCTTCACTAATGGAATTTTTTTATATATAGAGATCGGGGTAATACAAACGATATGCAATACGGCAGGTTGATAATTAGAAGAGGCTCTTCTTCATCCGCGGCCGAGAGAAAAACAGTGCTACACATACTACTAATAAATAAGGCCAAGTATACCTCCGTAAAGACTTTGAATACTTTGAGGCAGAAAACCGGAGGACCTGATATAGTCTAACAGGCAGCTGATGATGGACAGAAGGTGATGGTATAATCGGCATGGGTACAGGTGACAAGGCTGGAGGCATCGTCATAAGCGTAGCTGTACGCGGTGGGGCAAGCGGCCTTGAAAATCTGTGAATACTTGGTGGGAGTACAGGTTTGAGGGTTCCCGTGGTCACCCGTGCAGCAATACTCCGGAGTTCCGAAGGCATTGCACGCGCTTTTGCAGGCAATCACCCGCCCGTCGCTGCCCTTCACGCTCAGTTCCGCAGGGCAGCTGTTACGAAGATCGGAGCTGCACCCAGCGGTCCGGCAATCCCCGGTACCGCCCGCCGCGCGGATGCTTAACGGGACGTTGTAGCCGTCCACGAGACTCACGTCGTAGAAATCCTTCTGAGCGTAGCCGCCGATTGTGAACTCCGCTAGAGTGGCGGGCGGCACACCGCTAGAGCCATCGCATTTGAGGCCGTGAAAGCAGTCCCCCGTGGCGCAGGAACCGGTGCCGGACGCGTTGAATCTGCAGCCTGTGCGGCCCCAGAAACGGCCAGACCAACCCGTCGGGGCGTTCAGCGGAGCAGACTGTCCCGGCCAGAGGGCAAAGCCGCCACCGCCGAGAGACGTTCCGCCGCCTCCCGCGACGCCCGGCCAGATTGTCTCGGAACACTTGTTCACAAACGTGAACACTGTTCCGCTCACTCCACAGCACCCTGCATCAACACAAACAAACTCACTGGTCAGTGTTAGCTTTTTAACGACAAGCAGAGAGGGATTTTCTCACCGAGTAAAAGCGCCATCGCCAGCGCTGCGACCAAGGCCTCCGAAGCCATTAAACCAGAAACTAACCGAGCCGAACTTGTATATCTATATATCGTCACAGAATCGGAGCCAAGAAGCGAGTATTGATAATTGGGTGCGGGGAGAAAAGGGTGTATATATAGGCTTGCCGATTTTTAACTGCTGCGAGGAGATCTAGTAGATGATCCTTCTTCTGTCGAAATGTGTCGCTTCCATTAGGGATTTGGGACAGAATACGACAGGAAATTGCAGTGGTAATACATGTGAAGGGAAATTGCAAGTACTCTGCGAACAGTGCGTGTGGCCGGAGTACAGGCACGAGGGCCGCTCTAACAGCATATGTTGGGCTTTAAAAGCTGTTCGTTTAAAGCAGGGCTTTCGTTTGAAGCATGGCTTGCTTATGAAGCTGGCCATGGCAATTTGCTGAGTGTGTGTTTCGTCCCCATTGGTTACTGAGTTAAATTTTTGTGACTATCAACTTTATTCTGTTTATGAAGCTGGCCATGGCAATTTGCTGAGTGTGTGTTTCGTCCCCATTGGTTACTAGGTTAAATTTCTGTGACTATCAACTTTATTCTGGCGATGGCAATTTGCTGAGTGTGTGTTTTGTCCCCATTGGTTACTGGGTTAAATTTTGTGACTATCAACTTTATTCCGTTTATGAAGCTGGCCATGGCAATTTGCTGTGTGTGTTTCGTCCCCATTGGTTAACGGTTTAAATTTTGTTACTATCAGCTTTATTCTCTCTTTCTTCTTTTTTAAATTTCATTCTACTTTCAATTAAATAATTTTAAACTTAATATTGGTTAAAATATAATAATTAATATCAACATAAATTTATCTTCAATATTGATGTAATATAGGTTGAGAGGATCCAATTTCTTCAGGTGCAAATTATTTTATAAGCGATATTATTTAGATGTTTTGTATAGTTTTTTTTTTAGATATTTTAAAAATTTTAATTTTGGTCAACATGCCCAAAATTTCAACATTGATGATGCAATGACAACTTTACACATCATATTGAGCTGTAGAATGAACCTCTCGGCTCAATAATAACTTTTTATTAATACTAGTGCTCCTTTGATATCTATGGTTAATCATATCCCCCAATGCCAGCATATCCTAGTGCGTTAATGATTGAGGTTGGGTGGTGATCTCTTTATCATCCTCTCATACCTTATTCAATGCTGACTATTAATCATGCCCCCAATGCCTGCATATCCTAGTGTATTAATGGTTGAGGCTGGGTGGTGATCTCTTTGTCATCCTCTCAGAGCTTATTCAATGCCCAGAGCAGGGTGGAGGAAGGAGAAGGGCCTTGCATTCATAACACACTTGGGAGATGGACTTAACTTGTACACCATAGAAAGACATCCATTCATGCACTTGACCAGCTTTGCAGGTTGTTGGACTCTTTGGTATTTGTATGGCGGCGAAGGTTTGGGCACTTTGAATTAAAGGGAGTGGCTTCTCTTACATGTTAGCCATGGTTTACAAACAAGGATGCGCAATGAGAGGAGGGCAAGGAGAGGACGTAAAAGATGAGGCTTTCAAGTCCCTTACTTAGCACAACCAAGGGGTTGAAAATTTTGATGAAGACCCACCTTAGCACATCAGACACTTGGTTGTAGCCATGGAAGCACAAGAGCTCAGCAACACTAGCAATGGACATTGGGAAGTCAAGAACTTACTTGGTTGACATTCGAGGGACTAAGAAGAGGTCATGTGGGTAGTGGAAGGAAGAATTATGGACTTAGATTTTCATCTAGTCCAAGCTCGCTTGGGTCTTATTAGGCACTCTAGGAATTCAATTCCTTCTCGTTCCATCGCCTTTACCTTCTTCCACTTTGTCAAATAACTCAGATAACTCAAACTCAATATTCCAAGGAATTAAGCCTTAGTCCTAAAAAACAAGTGTCTCTTCCAAAAAATGAAAAACAAACAAGCATTCCAAACACTTCCTATCATAAGGAGAAGGAGCTTCCTAATGCTAGCAAGAGAGTCGTGGTAGACAACCCGAAAGGCGAAACCTTGCAACGAGAGGCCAACATATGCAATGATGGAGCACTTTCTGAGTAGGAATGCTCACCATCGTTCCTAGAAGGCCACGGCGATCCCTTCAAATTTCTCTCAACATGACCTGGCTAACTCACAATTTCCATGAAAGACTCTCCCAACATACGTTGATTTGTTATTTTTCTTGAGGTCTTTCAATGTTACTGCTTACTTAATATTTGCTACTCTTGTTTTCGCTATTATCTTATGTTGTGAAAAACTCACAATTTCCATGAAAGACTCTCCCAACATATGCTAATATGCTATTTTTCTTTAGGTCTTTTGATGTTACTGCTTACTTAATATTTGCTACTACTCTTATTTTGGTTCTGCTACTCTTGTTTTGGTTATCATCTTTTGGTGTGAAAAACCTATCTCAGGATGCTTCGAGAGACCATACGGTTTAACACTTAATCGCAAATGGTCCCTACCAAGTTTTTTCAAGGCTAGAATGGTTCTTTTTGTCTCCAAGGTTATTTATGCAAGCGCTCTATGTAAATCTTTGATAATGTAAAGAAATTTTGCTTACTTAAAAAAATATTTTTTATTAATATTAAAATAAATAAAATAATTCCCGGATCCGGGTGGCATATGTGTTAGCACAGCTCTCCATGCAGGTAGTTAATACCCAGTATTGCCAGCTGCAGAGCAGCGTGGCCTCCCGAGACATTAACTCATGCGAGCAGAGAATGGATATTAATGCGAGATTGGGAAGCGGATTTGCATTTATGTCCTGCATCGATCGATGCAACATTCTTCCTGTTATAACCATGCCAAACCATGGCTCTCTCACCCAGCTTTGTGCTCTACTGCACGGCATTAGAACCAGGTTGACGGAAGCTGTGGGTGATGGTGTAAATTCGGGGCATTGCCGCAGGCTCAAAGACATCTCTCTCAAGGGTAATTTCTCCCCTGTTCTGAATTTCTGCACTCTGTATATGTCTGTTGTCTTCGTGGTTGTGTACACTCTCAATCACACTGTGGGGTTGGTCGATAGCTCGGTGGCGTTGGTCGATAGCTTTGTTGGGCATCCTTCTTGTTTCACCCGTCTCCGTCCTGGTGGTCATCCTGTCCATAACCCTTTAGAAGCCTACCTTCGTTATGTTATCATGGTTCATTCTGGCAAAAGGCATCATTTTGGGGGACGTCGTGACAACCGTTTGCATCCTCCAATTGGTCTTGCCATGGAAACAGCGACGGAACCGTTCAATCCCTCCCCCGCCCATGAAGCTGGGCCTTCTCTTAGCTCTGGTCGGAAACCTAGGCCAAATAGTGCTTTTCAAACAACGCACTTCAAGTTTCAAAGTAACCTGCACAGGCCCTTGGTAACTGCCCACATCACCCTTATGCTCTCAGAAGAGGAAAACCTTGTCTCCCCCTTGCCCTGCATCACCCCTGATCCCTCTCCTGGCAGTGAGAATTCCTCGGACAGTGACAACATGGAAAATTGGGAAAAAGAGAAAGATGAAGAGGAGGCTTTTCTCAAAAATCTTCCTCCTCTGGACGACACAGGACTTGCAGCTGAGGACAAAACTCATGGCGAAGCGAAACATGCCATAACTATCCCTAACAGCGATTTAAGTGGTAATGAAGGTCTTAAGGATGGCGACACTGCTCGGGATGAGAAGAATGACAGTGACCCAACAAAAGAGAAGTAACACCTCCTGGGACTGTCTCTTTTTGTTTCGGCTCCGGTCTCAGACTTATGGTCCGGTTTCTATGCAATTTTCCTACTGTTACGTGGCTCCCATATGGGAATTTGATGACTCTGTTTTAGCTGGGTTGCAATGCTTTTTGTGTCTCTATGCTGGCTCAGTTTTCCTTCTCGATGATGCATGTTTCTCTCTATTTATGCTTTCTAGTCTCTTCCACTCTGTAACTGTTTTCCCCAGCTTATGTCTGTAATGGGGCAGTTCTGGTTTGTCGAGTGCTGTAACGCCTCGCTCATATGTAAAAATATTTGCCTTTCAGTTAATAGAAGTTAGTATTTGCAGAAAAAAAAAAAAAAATAAAATAAATAAAAATAGAAAAAAATAAAAAATTAAAAATAATAATAATAATAATATTAATAATTTAATAAAATAAATTAAATAAATTAAATAAATAAATAAAAAATAAATAAAAAAAAAATAAAATAAATAAAAAAATAAAATAAAATAAAATAAATAATATTAATAATATAGTTATTTTTATTTTAAATTAAGAAAATATTTCTTGATTTGATTTTTGGATATTTTAATGTGTGTTTTTTTTAAATGTAATAAGATTTTGGTGAAAAAAATGTAAATTATAGTCTTATAAAATTTTCATAGTACTCAAACTATTTAAATATTCAAAAATACATTTTAAATAACAAAAAATCATCATTTTATGGGAGATTTTTTTGCGAAATCACATGAGAAACCATCTCTGTCGCACGCGTTTTGAACCTAACCAGGTGGATTCATCGTCAGGACAAGTTAGATGAACCACCACTGGTTGGTTCGAAACGCGGTCGACAAATGGTTTCTCATTGTGATGTTGTCGCCAAAAAATCTCTCATAATACTTGATATGGGATACAGAAGCCTCAATCTCTAAAAAATCATAATTTACCAAAAATATAAATAATCTAATTTAACTCAGACATAACACACATAAACTACATCTATATTAAAACATAATAAATATAATCTATATTTATTATTTTATTGATATAATATTGTATATACCTCGTATAAAAATTATTTTGTTGGTATGAATTTTAGTTTATTCAAAATACAATTCAATTGATATAGTATTTTATATACCATGTATAAAAATTATTTTATTAGTATGAAAATAAAGTTTATTTAAAATACATTTCAATATAAAAGTTTAACACATTCTTTATTGTGAACCATATAATTTCAGTTTTCACTGTATTTAACAAATAGTATAATATTTAAAAATGTTCAACGTTAATTGCGTAAGAATACTTATTTTCATAGAAAGCATATAACTATAGCATGAGGTTCCATTGTCTCACATAATGTCAAAAGAAATCGACATCGCATAAAGTTACTAGAAATAATAAAAGAAAACATGTGACTATCGTAATAGTTTGTACTAGCCCACTATAAAGCTAAACGAATCGTGTTGCAATAATTATCATCATCCGTTAACCTATTACACAAGACAGTCCAAAAGAATATATATACATATTCTTTTATTTATGTATAATTAAAATTTTATTGGATAAAAGAGATATTATACTGTTTTTTATTGAAAAGCGAACGTTTTTATTTTTATATGACTATATATTTATAAAAATTATTTAAAAAATAAAAAATCATAAATTATTAATAATATTAATTAAAATAAAATATTTAAATGCTAATGGTAGAATAAAATATAGTATTTATTTTAGTTAAAATATTTTTATTTAGATAATTTTATATACAATTAAATCATTTAAAATTAAAAACAAAAAGTGTTTCTCCATCATCAATAGGTGTTTTCTACATCTTATTATGAGAAACATTATCCATCGATGTATTATCCATTTCCTCTTGATAATTTTATATACAATTAAATCATTCAAAATTTAAAAAAGTGTTGCACCATCATCATTAGGTGTTTTTTACAAGTTATTATGAGAGATGTATTATCTCTTTGCTCTCGTTAAATGTAAAGTTATGTATAGAATTTTAAAAGTTGTAATAACCAAAAAAATATTTCAATATTAATTATAAATAAAATATTTTATTATCCATTTTAAATAATATATTTTTATACTAATTTTATGATGATTTTGAAATGTTTATTTTAATTTTTTTTAATACAAAATTAAGATTCAAAACAATTTTAGTAATGTCTTACTTTTTTTTTTAAAGTTTAATAAACCAATACCTATTGAATGGATGCTAATGATCATCATTATCATTATAAAGTTGATATAAAATATTCCACTTAAAGTGGATATTAAAACATCATCATATTTCAATTTTTAAAAAATTATTAGTTTGCCAATCTAGATAAAGTGCAATTCTTCTGCTACTCAACATTTAAAAATTAAAAAAATCCTAAAAATATTTCACTTTAATATATATATATTTCAAATTCCACTTTGTGTGAGGGAGAATTGTACTTCCTTCAGGTAGAAGTGTACTTCTTCCATAGCTAAACATGAAGTTGTCAATTAACATTTAAAAAACAAATCAATGTCAACAATAAATAAAATATTTCAAATTTCATTTTAACTAAAATATTTCACTATTAACACTTTTTCTCTCTATAAGATAAAGTAAAAAAAAAATCATAGTCATGCAATTCCTTTCATAATAAATTTTAGTAGTCAAATTAGCGCAGAGGCCTCTGTCCCACAAATAAGAGGCTCTTAAAAATGAATTTGATGTTTAGCTTGTTACAGAATAGAACTCCTACTTGTCTTTGGTGTGCTCGTTAATTCTAGAATAATTTTATGCTTAGTCTTTAGAAGGTTAAGATATATTTGCTTAACCATTTTCATTGTGAAATCTTGATAGTTTCTATATCTTGAAAAAACATTCATACATCTATATTTTAAATTGGTTGTGTGTGTTTGTTTGTCCATAATATAAACCTATTGTGTGGAGTTGTGAATTTCCTTTTGTTTGAATTCCAGGAAAGTTGCTACATAAAGAATTATGGATTATAAGCATTGGAGTGTGTATGTGAATTTGAGCCTATGAACCATGAGCCTTATGTGTTACTTTTGAGAAGTGTTGCGAACCAATATTAAGCCACAAAAATAATGTGTAGATTTTGCATTGAACTACACAAACCTGTGTGGAACCATGGAATGTTACATGTATGGAAGTAATGCCCTGAACGAAGGTCCTTTGAGAAAAAGGTATTGGAATGTGATTGTGGTGTTAAAAAGACATGAATGCATGGGTTTGAGGTTCTTTTCATTTGTTAACCAAATTCATCAATTTAGATAAGAAGGTAGGAGATAGATGAGGAATCGCGAAAGAGATTCTTGCCAACAATTTGTTTTTCGAGTTCTTACAAAACTATGTACTTCGATTGATGGAGAAAAGAAAAAGATAAAGATAATTATGGGGTTAGTGGGTTTCAGATCCCTCATGGACAGTACCTAGAAAACGTAAAAGTGGGACAACTACTACATAATTTTCATGTTCAACGATAACCCTAACTTGCAGACAGAAAGCTACACCGTGCATGAGGAGATTCATCCAGGTAAAGTTATGTTTATTCAATGTTTTTTTAAAGAAACAAATATTAATAGATGACTGACCTTGTTCATCTGCTCATGTCCTGTTGAATGAAGATGCATGTTTATATGTCTTATGGTACAGGTTAAAGTTGTCATAGGTTTACAAGAGGCATTTGATTTACGTTTTTTGGATTAGAAGAATGTAGAATATCATGCATGAATTTTTTAGAGATATTGTATTAATAAAAAATGCATTTGCAGCCAAGTGTCTAAAGGATTATAGAGACAATTTTTTACGTCTTTTCAATGGTCATGTGGACCTATTTTTGCGAAAGTGTTGTTTTTGAGGAAGTATAGGATTGATGTTTTGAAGGAGTTGAAGAGGTAAAGTAAAAGTAAAGTATGGTGATGAATGGGTTTATATTCCCAGGAATATAGGCCTACAAAGGAGTGATAACAATTTTTATAAATCATTTTGAAGTACCTAAAATTGTTGTACCTATTGTAATTATAAGGGAGTGCGTGATTGGTTGTTCTAGATACCAGAGAAATTTTGGGCCAAGTTGGAAAATGTTGGCTTCCCAAAGCATGTTGTAAACCCTGTTAAGTCAGGCCTACACATATTAGTGTGGTAATCATGTAGTGCGTATACCTCTTACGTAGAGGGAGAGAGGATGCGATGTCAAGTTGTGGAATTAACCACTAGGTAAGTATGAGGGTGGCAAGTGTACTTGTATCTAAGATTTATGTGTAATCATAAAATTTAGTCTTTGATTATGGAGGGGGGGGGGGGGGAGAATGTGAGATGGAATTATCTAAAAATGTGAGGGACCAAGTTAGATAGAATTTAACATAATTGATGAACCATGTAGGCAAAAAAGATTCCTAGAGAATTGGTGAGTACAATAGATGTCCCCCATGTACCTTGATAGATAGATTTCCTTTTATATGGACATGAATAATCAATTGTATGTGGGTACAAGAGGAAGAAGAAGAATTCCCATTATCAATAAATCCCAAGTGAATCAAATAAATGTGGTAGAGATGGTTCTTTTGGGGGCACCATGGAAACAACAAATGTTTACTGCTGATGGAAAAACAAAGGTAAATTTTGTTTGAGCGTTGTAAAATAGACTCATGATCATATTGTAATGTGAGTCACACATAGTAAAAATTATATAGTGTCATGTTTGTCTCTATGTAATGGTTCTTGAGAATGTATGTACCTATCATCTCCATGAGTGGAGTTTTCTATTGAATGTGCCTAATTCAATCATGATTTAAGCCTGATAAGGCATGAGTACCCTTGTGTAGTTCATGGTAATATGGAAACCACTTTGTAAGTGTAGGTTTGTGGTAAGTTGAAACGACTTGGTGTGATGTGATGAAATTTGTAAGAAACAAGGGACATATAGACATGGATTCTTGTAGAGTGTTGTAGTTTCTTGATACTGTGATGTAGAAGAACCAAGAGCATGGTTGAGAATAAGCCAAAAAAACCCATAACATGATTAAGGATAAGTTGAGAAAACCCTAGAGTATGGTTACAAATGATTCGAGAAAACCAAGGATTATGATAACAATGATGTAGGGGGGAACTAAAGGTACAAGTATAGTTACATGTATGAAGATATGATGGTTGAGTGAACCATACACATGAAGGACATCTTAGTACACTGAAATATGTAGCGGCTAGGGACCCATGCATTATGGTGGATGGTTGTTCCTTTATATGAATGCCAAAATTTTGACTGGACCATAGATAGAATTTGGTGATCGAGATTAAGTCAAGTCGTTGTTAAATGGGAGTGTTAGAGAGTATAACTTCTACTTGTCTTTGATGTGCTCATTAATTCTAGAAGAATTCTACTCTAGCCTTTAGGAGGTTGTTAGATCAAGTTAGATTTAGAGATATTCTCCATTCACTAGATTCCTATATTGGTGTGAGGTTGAGAGATTTTCTCAACCAAGTTGATTGTAAGATCAAGATAGTTTCTCTAGCTTAAGAGAATATTCATGTATATATATTGTAATATTATTTTATTATATGTGTGTGTTTTGGGTGTGGGGGCGGGGGGGGGGGGTGAATAAAAGTACTTTCAATTATATTAAAAATGAGAGACTTACATTGTCAGTATATATATCAAAGTTATGTTAGGCATAGGCACCAATATCCCCAACAAAACAATAATTGAGGTTCGCTAAAAGCACCAGTACAACAATGATAAAGTTCCATTCTCAAAAAGCAAATAAAGAGATCCAAGAAGAGCTTATAACCTTCATTAATTAAGACAAATGCATAAAAATATTGAGCATAATTAGTGACTAACTACTCTTCAAGGATTACAACCATGAAAATTTGAATAAAACAAGTGCATATAATAACAACTATTGGGAGGGGAAAGATTAGCAAATTGATCCAAAATCTGAAACTGCATAAAAATACACCTTCCACCCAAAAAAGAAAGAGTAGCCGCATACCTAAAGGCAAATATACCCATCCTTTTCTTTGCAAGCAAAGTTGAAAACATATAGTGAAATAGGCTGCGATTGTCAAAATATAAGTTCATTGTGCACAGGTAATGAAGGAGAAAGAGCATTCACATGTAGCTCCAAAACCCTAGTCTACTGAGAGATTACACTTGAACCACAATATGAAAAACCAAGTAGGCATAATATCAACAACATCAGTATGAGTCCACCACCTCTAAGAGAAGCGAACAAACATGCTATCTATAGCCACAAACCTTCGAAAAAAATGATAGCACAAACTCTGAATTGCACCAACCTTAGTCATGATTAGAAGAAATGATAGTGGGAGTGCCACCCGATCAACTTGAGGATTTGTAAGGTCCCCAAAAGTTGAATCACTTACTATAAATCGTTAAACACGAGCCAAACAAGAATCCAAACTATCAAAAAAATATCAGAGGTTTAGGAAGCATTCTTTTAACATCTTCATTGGAAGAAAAGAGATTATAGGTCTTAGCTTGCTTATCCTTAAATACAAGGTTCAATAGAATAGCCATTTGTTGGTGTGAGGCTACTAAATTGAGAAAGTGAAGCTATTTTTTTCAAGATTTACCAAGGACTAGAACACATCTCAACTCCTCACCATGTACCTCTAAGTGTGAGTGATAAGAATGACCAACATCCTCTTTACTTTTCAACAATAAAATCTCTCTCCAACAATATTTAATTTAACTTTATTATGATTTTAAAATAAAATTATATATATATTTTGTTCAAGTCAATTCTGAGGTATTTGTAATCTGCAACTTCCGAGGTATATATATATATATACACACACACGCACACCTCGGAAGTTGGGGATTACAAATACCTCAGAATTGACTTCAACAAAAATCTAAGCTAGGATGACTATAGAAAAAAAATAACTTTGGGGGGTTGGAAAGCATTTTATGGTTTTCAAAATAGGTGTAGAGAGGCAGAGTTATGGGACTAGAAAACCACTCAAACTCCTTTTTTGCTTCTAGTGATTTTGGTGGTTCTTTATGGTTATAAACTATGGGCCAACATACATCCGACATGCAATGGAAACAAATTGAGAAAATTCAAAAGTTTTTGATTACAAACAAATACAAAATTAAAATTGTAGTTCTTTATGATATCTTGTTAAGTGAAATAGGGACTACTCCTTTTGAAGCAAATTGAGAAAATGGAAGTGGGCAGATGACCTAAGGTTGTCTTTAATGACATATTGTGCAAAAGACGGAAGACTTGGATTGAGAAAAATAACAAATGATTTAGTAAATGGGGTATTTTCTTGAACATGTGTCCCACAAACAGTAAAGAGATAAAATATTTTCTTATGGATAAGTCCCATAAAAGTACATGGAATAAGGAGCTAGGGAGAAATAAAAAATACTATATTAAAGTGTTTAATCCCACTCATAATCATCAACAAAAAGCGTACATAGAGGCTGATATTTCTTGGAGAGCCAAAGTTCTTATTGCTCAGTTAATGACTAATTCTCATGAACTTCGTTGTAAAACAAGGCGCTCGAAAAGGCCAAAATAAGTGTGGGAGGAAAGAGTATGCATTTTTTGTTCTTCCTGAAAAGTGGAAACAGAAAAACATTTCATTTTAGGACGCGAGACCTTCAAAGACAACAAGGAAAGTTATGCAGATATTCTTGGAGCTAGCTCTTGAGATAATCTATTCAACGAGGGGTTTGTCGAGACGCTGAGAACATTTATTGTGAGGCTTCTCCGAAAAATGGTTGAATACAACAACCAGATGAAGAAGTAATCTGTCTCATAAACTATCTTTAATATTGTGGTTCTTTCTTTTTCTATATATATAATCCAGACAATTACAAATTAAATACTAATACTATTTAATAGCCAAAATAAAACATTACCATTTAAATTATTTATAGTATCTATTTTTACCAACTAAATGCAATCACACTTCTAAAAGAAAATTAATTTTAAAAATTAATATATATTAATATATCATTTTTTTAAAAATATTCCAGATACCAAGTTTACCATATTTCATGTAAATATAATAATAATATATTAGATAGAAGATTTTGTTATATTTAAACCATTTCACTAACAAGTCCAACAGATTTCTTGCATCCACACTGCAAAATTACAGGCTTTTATGTGTGCATTAAAATAATTACAATAAGACAATTTCTACCCTATTCCACTTATTTCTTTTTAATTAAAAAAACATATATTATCTTTATTGGCACATAACAAACAATGTGGCGTCTAATGCAAGTAATTCCCTTTACATGTACATTCAATATTATAGAAAACATGGAAGGGCCAGAGTATACATATTTAAAGGACAACTTAAGATTCGATGCAATCTTATTATTATTATTAAACATTTTTTCATGGAATGGAGAAGGTATAATTGAAGCTGGATGCACTCACTCATATGTATAACATATTGTTTATAATGTTAATTATGATACCTTACCTGTATAGATACATTCATAACATCTTTTCTTTGATTAGTATTAAAAAAATACCCTTTCTATTCCCACCATTTGATTTGACTTCAGTATATATAGATTTCAGACATAAAATTTTGGAGTACAAGTTAGTCATTGGCTATTATTCCATTTCAAGCATCCAAATGATTTGAGTTAAAGTGTTTTCAGATCTAATATATATCTTATTTTAAAGTACCGGTCAATTTTAAGTACGAGTTCTTTTGGCTGATTGGAGAATACTTCATCTTTTGGTTTTCGAAATAATATTGCGAAACCATTTACAATTTATATTTTATAAGTCATTTCAGCATTATTATTTATATAAGATTA